>CBVK0100352506.1:0-20934 GCA_900067695.1 Picea abies
TTATATATCTGGTATCTTGCGCAAGCACCCCATCGATCTGACCCTAGGTGCATCGCTTCCCAATGGACCAATCTATTGAGGCTTTGTTCTAGAGAATGATGAAATCAAGAGGCAGATTCATGAGTTGTTGCAGAAAGGTCACAACTGACCAAGTTCATCGCCCTCTGGAAGCCCTATCGTGCTAGTGCAGAAGAAGGATAGGAGTTGGAGACTCTGCATTGACTATCGGGCACCGAACAAGATCACTGTCCGGAATAGGTACTCGATCCCATGGATTGATGACCTTCTCGACCAACTCAAGGGGGTGAAATATTTCAACAAGATCGACTTGAAGTCTGGGTATCACCAGGTACCAATCGAACCCTCTGATGTGTGGAAGGCTACCTTCAACTCCAAGGAGGGCCTTTTTGAATGGATGGTCATGCCTTTCGGGTTGACAAATTCCCCTGCAACCTTCATGAGACTAATGGATGACATATTGTGACCATTCACCAACTCATTTGTAGTGGTGTACTTGGATGACATTCTGATATTCAACCAGACTTGGGAAGAGCACCTCCACCACATCCGATAAGTCCTCCAAACACCCCAACAACACAAGTTGTGTGCCAATTTGGAGAAGTGCATTTTTGGCATGACCCAAGTTCAGTATCTGGGATACATTATTGATGAGTGGGGGGTGCATGTGGATCTAGCCAAGATCCAAGTCATTCAGGATTGGCCAGTGCCAACCACCCTAATAAAGCTCCAGAGCGTTTTGGGTCTTTCCAATTTCTACCGTAGATTTGTGTTGGGATTCTCTCATATCACTTGGCCCTTGAGTGAAGTCACCAAGGGAGGAGTGAAAGAAAAATTATTTTGGTTTGAATCTCAACAAAAGTTGTTCGGTGACTTGAAGCATCGCCTCTGCTTTGCACCAGTGCTCACATTACCTAACTTGCAACAACCATTTGAGATCGAGACAGATGCCTCCGACTATGTTATTGGGGCAGTCCTTACTCAACAAGGGGCATCTAGTGGCATATCACAGTGAGACACTTTCTGACAAAGTCTGGAAGTACCCCACTTATGACAAAGAGATGTATTCCATTGTACATGCTTGCCGACAATGGAAGCATTACATTTTGGGAAAGGAAACGATCATCCACACAGACCACCGACCCTTGCAGTTCATACAGAGACAAGGGAAGTTGCAGAACGATCGCCATCAGAAGTGGTCCACATACCTGCAATAGTTTCATTTGAACATTAAGTACAAGAAAGGAAGCACAAATAATGTCGCAGACTACGTCAACCGACCCCCTATCATGGCACTAACCATGATGCTCAACTCTTGTGGGCATGAGACTTCCGATTGGCCACTTCTCTACAAAAGTGATCCAGAATTAGGCCACACATACAATAAGCTCTTGGAGGGTAAGCAAGTTCCTAATTTTCACCTCCAGGATTCCCTACTATGTCACCTGGGACATCTTTGTGTTTCTTCAAGTGAGTGTGCCAAGATGATTTGGGAGGCGCATTACAGTCGGGTCGTTGGGAATTTCGGGGTCGAGAAAACCATGGTAGTACTACAAAAGTATTTCTATTGGCCAAACCTTCGACAGGATGTCGGGAAGTACATCAAGTCCTGCACTGCTTGTGGCATTAAAAAACTGACCATCAAGAAGCAAGACCTCTATACTTTGCTGCTTACTCCTAGTCGACCTTGGGAATCCATGTCCATGGATTACATGTCGGGCCTTCCTTCTACTAAGCATGGCAATGACTGTGTTTTTTTGGTCATCGACAGATTCTCGAACATGTCCATTATGATGGCCTGCAAGAAGAATATCACAACAGAAGCCATTGCTAAACTCTTCTTTGAACAAGGGCGGGTACACTTTGGGATCCCACAATATATCATCTTAGATCGGGACAATAGGTTCCTGACTGCATTTTGGTTCAGCCTCTGGTCAAAGTTGGACACCAAGCTCACCAAGTCCATAGCTTTCCATCCGTAAACTGATGCCCAGACAGAGGTCGTCAACCAAATGATTGTACACATTCTACGCATGTACAACTCAAAGCATCCACACACATGGGATGAGAGCCTCCCCTATGTACAACACAACTACAACCAGGCTCTCCATAGCTCAACCAACCACAACCCCTTTCAGGTAGGCTTGGGATTCCTGCCACTATGTCCCATTGATGTAGCCATGCCATTTGCGGCTACTCAAGTAGATTCAACCCATGTCCAATTTGAGGCTGACAAGGCAAACAACTTCATTGAGCACATTCAACAAATACACCAATAGGTTCATGACATCTTGGACATAGCCAATGCTAAGTACAAGCATCAACATGATCAACATGGGGTGCCACACAACCTCCATGTGGGAAACAAAGTGTGGCTACATTTTCAAAAGGAACGCCTCACTAGACCCTACTACAAGATTCACTCACTCCAATATGGGCCATACACCATCACCAAGGATGTAGGGACAATTCCTTTTATCTCAGTATTCCACTATTCCTTGGTCTGCACCTAGTGTTCAATGTGGACCGCCTTCGACCCTACTTTCCACCTCTACTGGACACATCTGACATGGTAGAACAACTCACACCAACAGAGTTAAACCCAAATTACATGGAACAAGCCAGAACTAATCGAATTACGGACACACAGATCAAGAACACCCACCAGCATAGGATCCAACTATATCGAGTTGTCAAAGTAGGTCAACTCCTTCACTAGGGCAAGTGGCTCACCAGGGACCAAGTTCAACAGAAGTTTCCTCATCTCATGGAGGAAGTCAATGCAATGGGGACCATTGCTTCCTAAGGGGGGAGGAATGATCCAGGTGGATATTGGTGGCCACTCGTCTATTCCACTTGGATCCACACCTTTTTTCTTTCATTTTTTTCAGTTTCCTTAATTATAGCACAATTTAATATTTTTAGCAGTTTTTTGGGTCCTGAACTTCCGGAGCCATTTTGAGGCCCTAAACGACGTTTTTTGGGCATGAATGTTGCAACGAGTATGAGCTCGTTTCGACCTCGATATTCGTAGTCAGCAGTGTAGTCCTCGGATAAATATTTCTAACGATGTATCAAGTGCATCAAACGGAGATAGTATGCCAAAGTTATGACCCTGAGAAATTGATGTACCAATTTACCCAACGGGACACATATTCTGGCTTTTCATCTCCCAGGGTTAGGTTTTTGGATGTTTAGGGTTTTCCATTGTTTCTCAATAATATATAGGCCTTCGAGCGTCATTGTAACACAGAGTTCAGAGGCCAGTAGCCGCCACATCTCTTCTCAAAGATAAGCTACCAGTGCCCGAGGTATTTTATTTCCATTCTGTCTGTAAGCATATTTTAGTCATTTGTAAATATTTCAGTGATTTGTTGTTAATGAAATGAAGTTTTACTTCCGCTGCATCTCTGCGTTTATGTGTATTTATATATTTCATTATGTTCTTGCATAAATACAGATCAATGGTATCAGAGCAGTCTTCTCTTTCTCGATCCTTCTTTGCATGTCCCCAACGAGGTCGGGGTATCAGGAGTTAGGGATCGATCTGGTTGAACCGTTGCAAGATCAACCTCTCAAACCTCGATGACAACCCATGGGGGAAGGAAATAAATATGAGGGAGCATGAGATCCCGTTGAGCTCCACTTTTTCCATGTTTTCCGTTGTACAAAAATATTCATTAATTCACCTTTTCTCGCATTTCGTTGTTAATACACACCATAAACCCTAACTAAACGCCATCATTCGTCATTATATCCAATATGGTTAATACATCGTCTTTTCTATCTTTTTAGTTGTTAAAATATGATTATATCATGATTTACTTATGATGGTTTTTGAAGTGTGATTCTTGTACTAGCATGATCAACATTCTTGTACCATTACTGCAGTTCAACATTCCCGCTCAACACTCTCATTCTGGTACCAGTTATTGTTTAGCATATTCGCGTGCTTTTTGGAAAAATGTAGAAACATGGGTTTTCTCCGCAGTGACGTCTACATGCATGCACGTGAGCCAAAATCCACCCAAGTCACACGTGTGGACCTCCAACTCAGGGGGAATAATTCAACCAAATTAATAAAAGTTCTAGATAGTCAACTTCGCCCTCAATTTTCGTGCAAACGAAGACAAATTAGAAGAATCTGTAACATGGGTTTTGTTTCTAGCATGGCATATTGGGTCTTAGGCAAACCGTTTTCCAAACAAATGAACGGTTGAAGAGTTATCTATGGTTCTTTGAACTGATATCTGCTAATTTCGTGATATGTCCACGTTTGAAAACACCACACCCAGATTTGATGACGTGGCCTTGGGTTTGACGCCTTAGTTACCAGATCATTTAAATTAGTATGAGATCTTTGTTTGTTGTAGCTAATTCTTTATTTTTATCCAAGAAAATCTCATCCACGGGAACAATGGATCGAAGCACCCAAGAATCTGGTTGATATGTTATGTATAAATATAATGTGACTATTGTAAGCGGGGAGGAGATAGAAACACACTGTGTTGTATAATTATGAGGTTAAAGATTGATATTCAATAAATAAAGGATTAATTACTGTTGTACATATTTCTGATCTGAGCTAACTCTCCAGGCAAGTTGCCCATGGTTGGGAAGGGCCCCTCGACCCAGGTGATGTTCCTGCCTTGTAATTTTGTTTAATTTCATTGCATTTGGTGTGCTATTTAGTTTTTTTATTATTTTGTTTTAGTCCACTCATTTTATTACAAATTTCTGTAGATCAATCTTCAAGATAGAGCACCCGCTTTGCCCATTGTCTTTCCTTCTCTTCACTGTACAACTTGCTTCCATTTCTAATTATGCAGAGCTCTATGTCCTCTACGATCATATCCAATTCGCCTACATTCTTGCTTTTGCATAGTTCTCTGTTTAATTGATTGCCGATCCACGAAAAGTATTTAGTTTTTTGCATATATTCTCAACGCTCATCTCGACCTCCAACTTGCCTCTTTCCTCGTGCCTTCGATTCATCATCGCGGATTTGGTTCTGTGGATCTCTATTTAACCTTGTAATGCATGCGTGTAATCTTATTATTGTGTGAGAATGTTATGTAAGTTGATTGTAATACTATCGTTGTTTTAATATAATAAGTGTTGTCACCATATTAATCTATTCTCATTATAAACCGTTATATTATGTAATGATGTTATGTTAAGATATTTTCTTTTTGTCTTGAGTGTAAATTATTGCTGTTGTTTTGTTGTTATTTAATTATTGTTGTGTGTATTGTGATTTGTTGTATATTATATGTTGTTTATTATGAGTTTGTTATAATAAGAATACATATTTTGTCACTCTGTTGTGTTTTGTTATATTTCTATTTTATGAGTTATATTGTTCCCATTGTTATATATCATTTTGTTGTCAATCTACTATTTTGTTTAAGTATTTAATATATTCCCATAGTGTTGTGTTTCACTATTGATATAATTGTTTTATTACATTATTGTTATTATTTATGTTTGTTCCATGTGAAAGTTATGTTATGTTGTATGAAGTAGCATTATTGTGATGTTAAGTGATATGAGTGCAAATGCAATGTCAAATGGATGATCCACATGAAACAATTCTGTCCTTGTACATAAAAAAATCAATCCTGTACCTACACATTGAGTTCACTTTCTACTTGTGGGTGTATCTTTTCTTGAAGACAAGTTTCTAAAGTGTGTTTATTTGAATTCTTTACATTTCATCATTTTGTCAATATAGGATTAATTAGGAGTTTGGTGGATTTTCTCATAAAAATGGTAAATTTCCCTTTAGGTTAGTAGCACACATACATGAGGGTTTAAGTAACCTCATCCAGCGGACTGATTTAAATGCCAGTTTGGGTAAATTCCGCATTCACTTTCAGAGTTCCTTGCTTGCTTATTTTCCACACTTGATCTCATTTCTTGTAATTTGGATTCCTGCACTTTGATTTTAATCCCAACTTTGCTTTCATTCATTCCATTTTGAAGTGTGTTTGCTGGCTTTAGAATAGGCTAGACTAGGCTCCAATCCTGCATTTCCTATGCTTGCACCTCTAAGTCTACGAATCCCTGGTTGATAATTTAATGTTGGGAATTAATAGTGCATATATTTAACCCCACAGATCCTATCAAATTATTGCTCGAGGACGCCCTCGAGAAACAAAGGAACGCGATGATAGAAAAATTTGCCCAGATCCTTCAACGACTGCCCACTGGCAGCACATCTACATCCAACAACCACTCTGGAAGTGGCACTCCTTTTAAGGTACAAGTAAAATTTTACATTCCCATATTTGAGGGAAAAATAGATGTAGATGTCATTGATAGATGGTTGAATCTGTTAGAAGGATAATTCTCAGTTCATGACTTTTCCGACTGAGAAAGGATTATTTTTGCACTCCTTAAAGCTGCCCCCCATGTTAAGGAATGGTGGGAAACCTACTAGGAGCAACAAAGCGAGGGGGAACCCTCTTTTTTCTCAGTCACACCTAGTTGGAATTCTTTTCGAGACGCCATCAAGGAACAATATTATCCTATGGTAAGCTATGAGGAAAAATACATCCAATGGACTATGCTGTGGTAGCAAAGGGACCAATATGTGCATGAGCTGACGAATCTGTTCCATACCCTACGCACAAAGTTAGGTATCAAAGATTTGGAGAAACATTTGGTGTTAAAGTACCGCAATTATCTTCATAGATACATTCATGAGGAAATGGAGTTCCTCGACATCTCCTCGCTTGGTGTGGCATACTGATATGCTACCAAGATTGAGCAGAAGTTCAAATAGAAGAAGCGAAACTTTGGGTCTGGGAATAAGAAACAAGGGAAAGGTACCCCCAAACTACCAAATAAAGGACCAAGCCAAGGCAAGGTGGCCCACGACAACCCACCAAAGACGTAAGAAAAGAACAACATCACGAAGCCAAAAAAGGACACGGGGAAGTGGTGTGAGTTCCATAAGAGCTCCACTCACAACACAAGTGAGTGTAGGGCCAAGGAGTCATAGGTAGCCGAGTTGAAGGCTTCTAAATCAAATGTAGGCTCTGACTTTGAATTAGAACCCGAAAAGGGGAATGAAAGGGGAAGCATATTATTGATGCATAGCCCAATGCCACCGTTTCCACCATGAATATCTAGAAGAAGGAACCAGAAGATCCAGAGGAGGCAGAGAGCCTCTTCCATTCCCAGATGTGGGTAAAGGGTTCCCCGTTGTAGTTCATTGTCGACAGCGGGAGCCAAAAGAACCTCATCTTAGTAGAGGTTGTGAAATGGTTTGGCTTGCCGACCACAACACACCCACCACCATACACCATCTGGTGGCTACACCAAGGACATGACCTACGCATAAGCCAACAATGTCGCATTCCCTACAACATCAAGCCCTTCACGGATGAGGTATTATGTGACATTTCTCCTCTTGATGTTTCTGATATATTATTAGGCCAACCATATTTTTGGTAGTGACATGCTGTGTATGAGTCCAAGCCTCATGCTGTTATTATTATTTTGGGAAATAAGCTATATAGGATACTGAAAATAGCACCACATACAACCATCTCTTTGGTTACTGCAAAACAATGCAGTAAGCTCATTGCCAAAACCAAGAAATTTGTTTTTCTGATGATCCGCCCTCAGGGAAAGAAGAATACTGTGGCCACGACCTCCAGATAGGGCCCCTCTACATGACACCAATAGATGGATAAGGTCATGGAGGAGTACACGGACATCTTCACCTCCCCCGCAGGGGTGCCTCTACACTGTCAGTTCAAGCAACCCATTGATCTGACCCTAGGTGCGCTGCTTCCCAATGGAACAATCTATCATCACTCTATTTTGGAGAATGACGAAATCAAGAGGCATATTCAGGAGTTGTTGCAAAAAGGTCACATCCGACCGAGTTCATTTCCATGTGGAAGCCCGATCGTGCTAGTGCAGAAGAAGGATGGGAGTTGGAGACTCTGCATTGACTATCGGGTACTAAACAAGATCACTATTCAGAATAGGTACCCGATCTCCAAGATTGATGACCTTCTGGACCAACTCAAGGGGGAAAAATATTTCAACAAGTGTTTTCCCTTGACAAAGTTTTGAAGAATACTTGGACTGCGACAACTTGCCAAGGAAGGAGCGCAATGCGAAGTGGAAATTAAGGAAGCAAGACCCATTTTTGGGTCCATTTTAGGGTTTTGGGTTGATGTAACAGGAAAGGGATGTCGACCCGTGGGTTTATCAAAACTTAGGCCCATTTTGTAATCTATAAATAGGCAATGTAAATAGAGGAGAATAATAGTAATGATGGGACTATAGTCATGTATTACATCTATGTGATCTATAGCTGAAAGCTTAGTGCTAGTAACTGGATCTGTGTGATCAGATGTATCTTAGAGTGCTCTGTGCATGAGATCGGAAAGCCAAGTGCAAGTTGTTGTAGTCTTGTGTTGAAGAGCAAGGAAGAAGGATCTAGCGAGATGTGTAGATCTTCTGTCCTGTGCGAAGTAAGGGTCATTGAAGCTCTGTGTTGTAACTGCTTGACCAAGATAATATAAATAAGACTTTGTGGACGTATCCCCAGGGTGGGGGTGAACCACGGTAACTGTGTGTATAGTGATTTGTGCTTCGCTATAATGTGTTTATCTCTTTCTTGGCTAAGTGCTTGATGTGATTAAGTAGATCTAGTTATGCTCCGTGCTGATGATATATGAATGAATGTTAGATCTGATATATAAGTTTCTTACTGCTTGATCTGTTGAATCTAACATATATTTCTGTGGCTAAGTACTAAATCGTATTTAGTATAAGTATTCACTGCAATGCTCTGTGCTATCTGCGAAGTACCAGATGAGTTAAATATTGATAAAGGATCTATGCTAAGTGCCCTGTAAAATATATAATCACAGATATGTGTCCTAGCTAAGGTTGCAGACATCTGAGTCTTGCAACCACCCCTACCTCTACCTCAAGTGAGACTTCATCTTCTTCACAAGTGTTGCCGAAAGGGCCAGTAGTTAGGGTTTTGTTGGTGCGCTCTTGAGCGTTGAACCCTGGGTCTGCCCCTATGCCAACAAATGGTTCTGTTGCCAGGACAGGAACTGTGATTGCTAGAACAAAAGAAGAAAAAGATTTGTGCGAACTAATCTCTGTGCGTAGATCTATTGCCCTAGTGCGCAGTATTCTACTTGACCTACAAAGCTTTGTGCTGAGAAAAAGAGGTCAGATCTGAAGGGAAAAGGTTATATCTACATAAAAAGAGGTTATATCTGAAGGGAAAAGGTTAGATCTGCAAGAAAGAGGTTGATACCAAAGAAAATAAGTGATATCTGAATGCTCTATGCTTTAAGAGAAGTAAAAGTGGAAAATTTCTGAAGGAAAAAGGTCAGATATGAAGAAAATAGGTAAGATATATAAGCTCTGTGCTCTGATAATGGTAAGAATAGTCAAAATTTCTTAGATTTGAAAGTTTTGTGCTCTGTAGAAGTAAGTAAGTGAATTTTTTTGTTTCTAAAGCATGGATCTAGGTATGTTTGATATATTCTGTCCTAGCTTCAAAACTAGGGAATTAATAGATAAAAGAAAGTTTGATATGAATAGATTTGATAAGTATAGTGATAGATATGTTATACCTATGCATCGAAAAAATGTCTGGACTAACAAGTGGATGCAGGATCCTAGAAAGAGTTTTTTGCAGGCTAGCACCATGATCCTGGTGCACAGTATAGAAGGACTTGGGGAACTTATAAACGAAAGAGAGGATTAACCATCTGTTATAGCTGCAGAAGACCAGGACATCTTGCTAAGGAATGCCCTGGGAAAAGCCCTAGTTTCCTCTGTTGTAAGGCTATGGACCATGAAGTATTGGATTGCCCTAGAATGATTGCTAGGCTTGAGAAGCTGAATATGGAGCAAGCAAACCCTGAAGGAGATCAAGAGACCAAGATTATAGCAGAAACCTAAAAAGAATTAGAAAAGATATTGCTACAGATGAAAGATACCTTGAATGACCACCGACATGTTAGGCTATCAGAGATATTCAAAGAAAAGGAGCAAATCGAAGCAAGAATAGGGGACTTTGACATTGACTATACTCTTGATGAAGAAACACAAGTGAACATTATGCCAGAAAGAACTTGGGAAGCTATAGGAAAGCCTGCCATGATCCCTTCCCTAGGAGGAACAAGTGTCTTCAAAGGAAAGCTAGTAAAACTATGTGGAAGGCTCGCCTAGATACCTATGACTGTCAATGGAACTTCGACAGAGGAAGACTTTGAGATCATTAAATTTTTTGAAGACAACACCCCGTTTACCATGCTCATAGGAAAACCTTGGATTGGTAGAGAATAAGCCAGATGAAATGAAGAAGAAAAAGTTTTGGAACAGAAGAAGCAAGAGTTAAAAGACTTTATGACCATAAAGATTGTGCACTTAATTGAATAATAGAAGAGAAGATCATAGATATTTAGTATTAGCAACTCCAATGTTGAAGCTAAGAGAACACTTGAGGATCCACAGAAGATCGAGTTACCTATCTTTGATACAGAAGTAGTATTATCAAGGAACCCTAGGAAAGACTTTCAACAACGCGAAGTAACTAAGATCACAGAAGATAAACATCAGAATGGTAAAATCATTACTGAGACGAAGCCCACTGGGAATAAGGCTATGAAGTTAAGAAAGAAAATGGCTAATACTGTAAGGTTACAAGAGGTTCTAGAGGACACTTCGTAGCAAGAAGAATTGCAGAAATGGAGTTTCGTCGAGATATCAGAACAACGACATAGAGTACTTCACCATGACGAAGTAATATAGTTGTTGGAACCGATATACCCATTCGACCGACACTCCGAATGGATCGAAAATCAATTATGGGTTACCACTAGACCATTGGATAGCACCATAATGGAAAGAATGGAGTTAATGAAGAACAAGATACTTCGACTATGATGTAGTCACTGCGTACCTCCTGAAAGGGGTGCATGCAGTTCATGTTGACTAGGAGAAGCTCACCGCATTGAAATTTAGTGATTTCAACCTTGGAGATCACAAGGTATATAGTATGCTAGCCCTGCACAAGAATAGAGCGCACATGAAGAACAACAGAGGAAGGTAGAACAAGAGAAACTTGCCTTACAAGTGAAGTGGGAGGAGGAATCAACACAGTTACAATAGAGCAAGAACTAGTTGCTAGCAGAGAAACTTGAAGTACAGGAAAGGGTTCACAAAGAACTGTGCTCTGTGATGAGCATAGACATGAATATGGAAGACCATCTCTCACAATAGGTGACCCAACTGGAAGAAGTAATCTAGCAACTTCAATAACACATCATGGATCTGGAGCTCCGCACTGTGCCTAAGACACCCCAAGAGATAAGAGACCTAAGAGAGGCCACTGCTCAAAGAAGATTCAACCAATTAAAAACTTTGGCTTTGGAATATAGGCAACTAAGCACTAGAAGCACCCAGACTTATGAAACCCTCGTAGAGAATCCAGAATTGCAGACATTGGAGGCATAGCTCCAAGAAGCAAAACAACATGCAGATGTGCTACAAGTGCAGTTGAAGTCCGTGATCCACGTCGAAAGAATGAAGAGGTTCATAGAACAATGCATAACCCAATAACGAGTACACATGCTATAAAGTAAAGTAATGGAAGTCTCTCAATGACTGCAACCACTCAAAGAGAAGGCATGCCAGCTGTTCGCCGAACTTGAAAGGCAGGGAGCTGAACTTGAACAAGCTGTCATCACTGCAGAACAACGCATGGAAGGACCGCTCAATGACACATTAATCAAAGAATTTATTGAATAGGAAGCTATCACACTACAATAGGTTGAAGCAGCTCGAGCCAAGATCGAGGCATTCAAAGCGGAATTGGTCAGACCTGAGTGACTCGGGACAAGTCACAAGTGAGTGTTGGGGGCTTGTTGGCCCTTGACCAAGTTTTGAAGAATACTTGGCCATATTTGACCACTTTTGGACTATGATAGCTTGCCAAGGAAGGAGCACAACGTGAAGCGGAAATTAAGGAAGCAAGACCTATTTTTGGGTCCATTTTAGGGTTTTGGGTTGATGTAACAGGAAAGGGATGTCGGCCCATGGGTTTACCCATGCTTAGGCCCATTTTGTAATCTGCAAATAGGCAATGTAAATAGAGGAGAATATTAGTAATGATGGGATGATAGTAATGTAGTACATCTATGTGATGTATAGCTGAAAGCTTAGTGCTAGTAACTGGATCTGTGTGATCGGATGTATCTTAGAGTGCTTTGTGCATGAGATCGGAAAGCTAAGTGCAAGTTGTTGTAGTCTTGTGCTGAAGAGCAAGGAAGAAGGATCTAGCGAGCTGCGCAGATCTTCTATCCTATGCGAAGTAAGGGTCATTGAAGCTCTATGCTGTAACTGCTTGACCAAGATAATATAAAGAAGACTTTGTGGATGTAGCTCCAGGGTGGGGGCGAACCACGGTAACTGTGTGTATAGTGCTTTGTGCTTCACTCTAATGTGTTTATCTCTTTCTTGGCTAAGTTCTTGATGTGATTAAGTAGATATAGTTATGCTCTGTGCTGATGATATATGAATGAATGTTAGATCTGATATATAAGATTCTTACTGCTTGATCTGTTGAATTAAAATATATTTTTGTGGCTAAGTACTGAATCATCTTTAGTATAAATATTCACTGCGATGCTCTGTGCTATCCGTGAAGTACCAGACGGGTTAAATATTGATAAAGGATCTATGCTAAGTGCCCTGTAAAAGATATAATCACAGATCTGTGTCCCAACTAAGGTTGCAGACATCTGAGTCCTGCAACCACCTCTGCCTCTACCTCGGGTGAGACTTCATCTACTTCGCAGGTGTTTCCAAAAGGGCCGGTAGTTAGGGTTTTGTTGGTGAGCTCTTGAGCGTTGAACCCTGGGTCTGCCCCTATGCCAACAAATGGTTCCATTGTTGGGATAGGAACTGTGATTGCTGGGAACAAAAGAAGAAAAATATTTGTGCGAACTAAGCTCTGTGCGTAGATCTGTTGCCCTAGTACATAGTATTCTACTTGACCTACAAAGCTTTGTGCCAAGAAAAAGAGGTTAGATATGAAGGGAAAAGGTCAGATCTGCAGAAAAAGAGGTTAGATCTAAAGGGAAAAGGTCAGATCTACAAGAAAGAGGTTGATACCAAAGAAAATAAGTGATATCTGAACGCTCTATGCTTTAAGAAAAGTAAAAGTGGAAAATTTTTGAAGGAAAAAGGTCAGATCTGCAGAAAAGAGGTAAGATTTGTAAGCTTTGTGCTCTGATAATGGTAAGAATAGTCAAAATTTTTTAGATTTGAAATCTTTGTGCTCTATAGAAGTAAGATAAGTAAAATTTTTTGTTTCTAAAGCATGGATCTAGGTATGTTTGATAGATTCTGTCCTAGCTTCAAAACTAGGGCATTGATAGATAAAAGAAAGTTTGATATGAATAGATCTGATAAGTATAGTGATATATATGTTATACCTATGCATCGAAAGAATCTCTGGACTAACAAGTGGATGCAGGATCCTAAAAATAGTTTTTTGAAGGCTAGCCACCATGATCTTGGTGCGCAGTACAAAAGGAGTTGGGTAACATCTAAACGAAAGAGAGGATTAACCCTCTCTTATAGTTGCAGAAGATTCAGACATCTTGCTAAGGAATGCCCTGGGAGAAGACCTAGTTTCCTTTGTTGTAAGGCTATGGACCATGAAGTACCGGATTTCCCTAGAATGATTGCTAGGCTTGAGACGCTGAATATGGAGCAAGCAAACCTTGAAGGAGATCAAGAGACCAAGATTATAGTAACCCAAAAAGAATAAAAAAAGATATTTCTACAGATGAAAGATACATTGAATGACCACCAACATGTTAGGCTGTCAGAGATCTTCAAAGAAGAGGAGAAAATCGAAGAAAGAATAGGGGAATTTTACATTGACTGTACTCTTGATGAAGAAACACAAGTGAACATTATGCTAGAAAGAACTTGGGAAGCTATAGGAAAGCCTGCCATGATCCCTTCCCTAGGAGGAACAAGTTTTTTCAGAGGAAATCTAGTAAACCTATGTGGAAGGCTCGCCCAAATACCTATGACTGTCAATGGAAATTCAATAGAGGAAGAATTTGAGATCATTAAATTTGTTGAAGACAATGCCCCATTTACCATGCTCATAGGAAAACCTTGGATTGGTAGAGAACAAGCCAGACGAAACAAAGAAGAAAAAGTTTTGGAACAGAAGAAGCAAGAGTTAAAAGACTTTATGACCAGAAGGATTGCACACTTAATTGAAGAACATAAGAGAAGATCACATATATTTAATATTAGCAACTCTGATGTCGAAGCTAAGAGAACACTTGAGGATCCACAGAAGATTGAGTTACCTATCTTTGATACAGAAGTAGTATTATCAAGGAACCCTAGGAAATACTTTCAACAACGTGAAGTAACTAATACCACATAAGATAAACATCAGAATGGTAAAAGCATTACTGAGACGAAGCTCACTGGGAAGAAGGATAGGAAGTTAAGAAAGAAAAGGGATAATACTGTAAGGTTACAAGAGGTTCTAGAGGACACTTCGTAGCAAGAAGCATCGCAGAATTGGAGCTTCACCGAGATATCAGAACAACGACATAGAGTAATTCACCATGATGAAGCAATATAGCCGTTGGAACTGATATACCCATTCAACCGCCGCTTCAAACGGATCGAAAAGCAGTTATGGGTTACCACTAGACTGTTGGATAGCACCAAAATGGAAAGAACAGAGTTAATGAAGATTCAGAGACTTCAACTATGCTGTAGTCACTACGTACCTCCCGAAAGGGGTGCACGCAGTTCATGCTGACTAGGAGAAGCTCACCGTGATGAAATTTAGCGATTTCAACCTTGGTGATCACAAGGTATAGAGTATGCTAGCCCCACACAAGAACATAGTGCACATGAAGAACAATTGAGGAAGGTAGAACATGATCAAATTTCCTTACAAGCGAAGTGGGAGGAGGAAAAAGAACAATTATAGCAGAGTAAGGACCAATTGCTAGCATAGCAACTTGAAGAACAAGAAAGAGTTCACAAAGCACTGCGCTCTGTGACGATCATAGAAGTGAAGATGGAATACTATCTCCCACATCAGGTGACCCACTTGGAAGAAGTAATCCAACAAATTTAATAGTGCATCATAGATCTCGAGCTCCCCACCGTGCCTGAGACACCCCAAGAGAGGCCACTTCTCAAAGCATAATCAACCGATTAAAAACTTTGGCTTTGGAATATAGGTAGCTAAGCACTATAAGCACTCAGACTTATGAAACCCTTGCAGAGAATCCAAAATTACAGACATTGGAGGCATAGCTCCAAGAAAAAAAGAAACATGCAGATGTTCTACAAGTGCAACTGAAGTCCATGATCCCAGTCGGAAGAATGAAGAGGTTCATAGAACAATGCACAACCCAACAACGAGTACACACACCACAAAGTAAAGTAATGGATGTCTCTCAACGACTGCAACCACTCCAAGAGAAGGCATGCCAACTGTTCACCGAACTTGAAAGCCAGGAAGCTGAACTCGAATAGAGTGTCATCACTACAAAACAATGCTTGGAAGGACTGCTCAATGACATAGTAATCCAGGAATTTATTGAACAAGAGGCTGTCGCATTGTAACAGGTCGAAGCAGCTCGAGCCAATCACGAGACGTTTGAAGTGGAATTGGTTAGACCTGAGTGACTCGGGATGAGTCACAGGTGAGTGTTGGGGGCCTGTTGGCCCTTGATCAAGTTTTTAAGAATACTTGGTCATATTTGACCACTTTTGGACCACGACAGCTTGCCAAGGAAGGAGCGCAACACAAAGCAGAAATTAAGGAAGAAAGACCTATTTTTGGGTCCATTTTAGGGCTTTGGGTTGATGTAACAGGAAAGGGATGTCGGTCCGTGGGTTTACCCATGCTTAGGCCTATTTTGTAGTATATAAATAGGCAATGTAAATAGAGGAGAATAGTAGTAATGATGGGATGATAGTAATGTAGTACAACTATGTGATGTATAGCTGAAAGATTAGTGCTAGTAACTGGATTTGTGTGATCAGATATATCTTAGAGTGCTCTGTGCATGATATCAGAAAGCTAAGTGCAAGTTGTTGTAGTCTTGTGCTGAAGAGCAAGGAAGAAGGATCTAGCGAGCTGCGCAGATCTTCTGTCCTATGCAAAGTAAGGGTCATTGAAGCTCTGTGCTGTAACTGCTTGACCAAGATAATATAAACAAGACTTTGTGGACGTAGCCCTAGGGTGGGGGTGAACCACGGTAACTATTTATATAGTGATTTGTGCTCCGCTCTAATGTGTTTATCTCTTTCTTGGATAAATGCTTGATTTGATTAAGTAGATCTAGTTATGCTCTGTGCTGATGATATATGAATGAACGCTAAATCTGATATATAATATGCTTAGTGCTTGATCTGTTGAATCTAAAATATATTTCTATGGCTAAGTACTGAATCATCTTTAGTATAATTATTCACTACGATGCTCTGTGCTATTTGCGAAGTACCAGACAGGTTAAATATTGATAAAGGATCTATGCTAAGTTCCCTATAAAAGATATAATCACAGATTTGTGTCCCAGCTAAGGTTGCAGGCATCTGAGTCCTGCAACCACACCTGCCTCTACCTCGGGTGAGACTTCATCTACTTCACAGAATTTGACAAAAGGGCCAATAGTTAGGGTTTTGTTGGTGCACTCTTGAGCGTTGAACCTTGGGTCTGCCACTGTGCCAACAAAAAGATCGACTTGAAGTCTGGGTATCACCAAGTACCAATCGAACCCTCTGATGTGTGGAAGGCTACCTTCAAATCCAAGGAGGGCCTTTTCGAATGGCTGGTCATGCCTTTCGGGTTGACGAATGTCCCTGCAACCTTCATGAGACTAATGGATGACATATTACGACCATTCACCAACTCATTTGTAGTGGTGTACTTGGATGGCATTCTGATCTTTAGCTAGAATTGGGAAGAGCACCTCCACCACATCCGACAAGTCATCCAAACACCCCAACAACACAACTTATGTGCCAATTTGAAGAAGTGCACTTTTGCCATGACCCAGGTTTAATATTTGTGATACATTATTGATGAGCGGGGGGCACATGTGGATCCAACCAAGATCCAAGTCATTAAGGATTGGCCAGCCCCAAACACCCTAACAGAGCTCCGCATCTTTTTGGGTCTTGCCAATTTCTACCACAGGTTTGTGTTGGGATTCTCTCATATCACTTGGCCCTTGAGTGAAGTCACCAAGGGAGGAGAAAAAGAAAAATTATTTTTGTCTGAATCTCAACAGAAGGCATTCGATGATTTGAAGCATCACCTCTGCTCTACACCAGTGCTCACATTACTAGACTTGCAACAACCATTTGAGATCGAGACAGATGCCTCCGACTATGCTATTGGGGTAGTCCTTACTCAACAATGGCATCCAGTGGCAGATCACAGTGAGACACTTTTTGACATAGTCTGAAAGTACCCCACTTATGACAAAGAGATGTATTCCATTGTGCAGGCTTGCCGACAATGGAAGCATTACATTTTGGGAAAGGAAACGATCATCCACACAAACCGTCGACCCTTGCAGTTCATACAAACACAAGGGAAGTTGGAGAATGATTGCCATCAGAAGTGGTCCACATACCTACAACATTTTCATTTGAACATTAAGTACAAGAAAGGAAGCACCAATAATGTTGCAGACTGCCTCAACTGGCCCCTTATCATGGTGCTAACCACGATGCTCAACTCTTGTGGGCACGAGACTTCCGATTGGCCACTTTTCTACAAAAGTGATCTAGAATTTGGCCACACATACAATAAGCTCTTGGAGGGTAAGCAAGTTTCTAATTTACACCTCCAAGAGACCCTGATATGTCACCTGGGACATCTTTGTGTTCGTTCAAGCGAGCATGCCAAGATGATTTGGGAGGTGCACTACAGTCGGGTTGCTAGGCATTTCAGGGTCAAGAAAATCGTGGAAGTACTGAAAAAGTATTTCTATTGGCCAAACCTTCGATAGGATGTCGGGAAGTACATCAAGTCCTAAACTGCTTGCACCATTTCCAAACTAACCATCAAGAATCAAGGCCTCTATACTCTGCTTCCTACCCCTAGTCAACCTTGGGAATCCATATCCATGGATTACATGTCAGGCCTTCCTTCTACTAAGAATGGAAATGATTGTGTTTTTGTGGTCAACAGATTCTCAAAGATGTCCATTATGATGGCCTACAAGAACAATATCACAGCAGAAGCCACTGCTAAACTCTGCTTCGAACGAGTGTGGGTACACTTTGGGATCCCACAGTCTATCATTTAAGATTGGGACAATAGGTTCCTCAGTACATTTTGGTCTAGCCTCTGGTTGATGCTGGACACCAAGCTCACCAAGTCCACAACTTTCCATCCACAAACTGATGGCCAGACAAAGGTCGTCAACCGAATGATTGTACACATTCTGCGCATGTACAACTCAAATCATCCATGCACATGGGATGAGATCCTCCCCTATGTACAACAAAACTACAACTGAGATCTCCATATCCTAACCAACCACAACCTCGTTCAGGTGGGCTTGGGATTCCAACCACTATGTCCCATTGACGTAGCCATGCCATTTGAGGCTACTCAGGCAGATTCAACCCATGTCTAGTTTGAGGCTGATAAGGAAAAAAAATTCATTGAGCACATTCAACAAATATACCAACAGGTTCATGACATCTTGGACAGAGCTAATTCTAAGTACAAGAAACGACATGATCAACATTGGGTGTCACACAACTTCCTGCCAGGTGCCAAAGTGTGGCTACATTTGCAAAAGGAGTGCCTCGCTGGACCCTACCGCAAGATTCACCCACTTCGATATGGGCCATAAACCATTACCAAGGTTGTAGGGGGTAATGCCTTTGAGCTTAGTATTCCACCATTCCTTGGTCTGCACCTTGTGTTCAATGTGGACCGCCTTCGACCCTAATTTTCACATCTATTGGACACATCCGACATGGCATAACAACTCACACCAACAAAGTTAAACCCAAATTGCATGGAACAAACCAGAACTAATCAGATTATGGACACATAGATCAAGAACACCCGCCAACAGAGGATCCAACTATATCGAGTTGTCAAAGCAGGCCAACTCCTTCACCAGGGACCAAGTTCAACACAAGTTTCCTCATCTCATGGAGGAACTCAACACAATGGGGAATATTTCTTACTAAGGGGGGAGGAATGATCCAGGAGGATATTGGTGGCCACCCGCCTATTCCACTTGGACCCACACCATTTTTTCTTTCATTTTTTCATTTTCCTTAATTGTAGCACAATTTACTATTTTTAGCAATTTTTCGGGTCCTGAACTTTCGGAGCCTTTTTGAGGCCCTAAACGATGTTTTTTGGGTATGCATGTTGTGGTGAGTATGAGATCGTTTTGGACTCAATATTCACTGTCAGTAGTGTATTCCTCGGATAGATCCTTCTAACAATGTATCAAGTGCATCAAACAGAGATAGTATGCCAAAGTTACGACCCCAATAAATTGATGTACCAATTTACCCTAATGGGACCCATATTATGGCATTTCATCTCCTAGGTTTAGGTTTTTGGATGTTTAGGGGTTTCGATTATTTCTCAATAATATATAGGCCTTCGAGCCTCATTGTAACACCGAGTTTAGAGGCTAGTAGCCACCACATCTGTTCTCAAAGATAAGCTACCAACGCCCGAGCTATTTTATTTCCATTATGTCTGTAAGCATATTTCAATCATTTGTTGTAAATGAAATGAAGTTTTACTTCCACTGCATCTCTGCATTTATGTGTATTTCTGTATTTCCTTGTGTTCCTGCATAAATCCATACTAATGGTATCAGAGCAATGTTCTCTTTCTTAATCCTTCTTTGCATGTCCCCAACGAGGCCGTGGTATCAGGAGTTAGGGATCGATCTGGTTGAACAGTTGCAAGATCAACCTCACAAATCTTGACGGTAGCCCATGGGGGAAGAAAATAAAGATGAGGGAGCATGAGATCCTATCAAATTATTTCTTGAGGAGGCCCTCGAGAAACAAAGGAACACGATGATGGACAACTTTGCCCAGATCCTTCAACAACTGCCCACTGGCAGTGCATCTACATCCAATAACCACTCTGGAGGCGCCACTCCTTTTAAGGTACAAGTAAAATTTGACATTCCCATATTTGAGGGCCAAATAGATGCAGATGTTGTTGATAGATGGTTGAATCTTTTAGAAGGATATTTCCTAGTTCATGACTTTTCTGACCGAGAAAGGATTATTTTTGCACTCCTTAAAGCCAGCCCCCATGTCGAGGATTGGTGGGAAACCTACTGGGAGAAATAGAGCGAGGGGGAACCCTCTATGTTCTTGGTCGCACCCACTTGTAATTGTTTTTGAGATCCCATCAAGGAACAATATTATCCTGTGGGTTGCTATGAGGACAAATACAGCTAATGGACTACGCTGCGGTAGCAAAGGGACCAAGATGTGCATGAGCTGACGAATTTGTTCCATACCCTACACACAAAGTTGGGTATCAAATATTCGTAGAAACATTTGGTTTTAAAGTACCACAATTGTCTTCATATATAAATTCAGGAGGAAATGGAGTTCCTCTACATCTTCTCACTTGGTGCGGCATACCGGTATGTTGCCAAGATTGAGCAGAAGTTCAAACAGAAGAATAGAAACTTTGGGTCTGTGAATTAGAAGCAAGAGAAAGGTACCCCGAAACCACCGAACAAAGGACCAAGCCAAGGCGGGGCATCCCAGGACAACCTGCCAAAGCCCCAAGAAAATAAGAACATTATGAAGCCAAAAAAGGACACAAGGAAGTGGTGTGAGTTCCAT
>CBVK0100352507.1:0-20934 GCA_900067695.1 Picea abies
CTGCAAATATGGACACTTATGCGCTTCTAATCAATGGTTAGGTTCAAAAGCAATGTAAAGTATTATGCAAAACAGATTAAACATATAATAATGAGAAAGGACGTTGTATAAATTGAAATGATCAGGTGGAATGATAGTATAAGTCTAAATACAGGTGATGAAGGGTATAATAATGGAAAAAAGTATGGGCAAAAAGGGTACAATATGTGGTCCCAACAATTCCCATCTCTTTCTGTATTGCACACTAGGGTCATAGTAGCTAACCTGCAAACATTTATTTCTAGGATCCTGTGTCCACTTGTTATTCCAAACATTCTTTCTATGCATAGGTATAACATATCTTTCACTATTCTTATCAGATATACATATATCAAACCTTCTTTTATCTGTTAGTTTCCTAGTTTTCAAGCTAGGACATAATCTATCAAACATACCCAGATCCATACTTTTGAAACAAAAATTTCCACTTATCTTACTTCTACAGAGCACAAAGCTTTCAGATCTAGAACTTTTCATATTCTTACCTTTATCAGAGCAAAGAGCTTGCAGATCTTACCTCTTTTAATAAAAAATTCTCACTTTTACCTTTCTCAGAGCACAAAGCTTTCAGATCTTACCTCTTTTCTTTAGATTGGACTTCTTTTCTTTAGCATAGAGCTTCGCAAACTAAGTAGAGTACTATGCACTAAAGCAACAGATCTACGCACAGAGATTTCACAATTTCAAGTTGGATTTTTCCACAAAGCTTCTTCTTTCTTAGTTCCCAACAATCATAGTTTCAGGTCAGATATTTGCACAAAGCTTCTTCTTTTTTAGTTCCCAACAATCACAGTTTCAGGTCCCGGCAACAAAACCATTTTTTGGCACAGGGGTAGACCCAGGGTTCAATGCTACAACAACACACCAAAAAAACCCTAACTACCGACCCTTTCGGCAACACCTACGAAGTAGATGAAGTCTCACTCGAGGTAGAGGCAGGGGTGGTTGTAGGACTTAGGTGTCTTCAACCTTAGCTAGGACACAGATCTGTGATTGCAATACTTAAGAGAGCGCTTAGCACCGATAGTTCATCAATATTCGATCACTATCTACTTCGCAGATAAAACAAAGCATCACATCATTCATTCATATCTGATGTATCTAAGCAGATTCAAGAACTAAGCACATTCACATGGATGAGATCTAGCATCCATATACAACATTAGCACAAAGCATAAAAAAATCTATCTATCTATATCAAAGCACTTAGCAAGTAAAGAAATAAACACATCAAGACATTGCACAAAGCATAGCAACACAACATGTGCGTGGTTCACCCCCACCCTGGGGCTACGTCCACCAACTCCTCTTCTTTATTATCTTTGTCAAGCTTCTTACAGGTACATAACATCAAGATCCCGCTCTGCATAGGACATGATATCCGCGTGCACTCCGCCAGATCCTCCTTCCCCGAGCTAGGTTCCATCACAAAGCCTTCCACATAGTCTATCACAACCACTTTCACTTAGCCTTGCAAGTCTTACACAATATGCACAGAGCCAAATCACACAGATCTACCTTTGCACATAGCAACAATGAATCTTCCTTAGCACTTATCACACTTGTCATTGCTTATATTGCCTAGACATCTATTTATACTTTACAAAATAGGACTAAACATGAGTAAACCCATGGGCCAACATCCCATACCCGTTACATAATCCCAAATCCCAAAAAGGACCCAAAGGGGGCTGAGATCCCACAATATCTTCTTCGTCTTGTGCTCCGCCTTCGACAGGTTGTCAAAGTCCCAAAATAGGTCAAAATTGACCAAGGATCTCCCAAAACTTGGTCAAGGGCCAACAATTATGCTAACAATTGGTTTGGTTGATTGAAGGTTGAGAAAATTACAAGAATAATGGTATTGGGTATGGCATTTATGTAATCCATAATAAATATTGATTCCTGTAGCTACACGAGCCAAATGAATTATGAGTTGGAATCTCATGCTTGGAAACTTTGTTTTCCTGTATAATACATATTTGACATTGATGATTGAAATTTTTATAACAATATCTCATGATGACTATATTTTTATAATACAGATGAGATGCTGGCTATTGAAGTTGGAAGCATGCAAAAATATAACACTAGAAGGAAATCAAGCTCAATGATGAAGGCATGGAATGAAGAAAGTCTAGTGGACTTTTTGTAACTATATTTCTTGAAGCCGCAACTCTGAAACTTCCTAGCCAAGTCCACTGGAGCCCTTGAGAGGAGTGGAACAACCTAAGGGGATGCATGGAAAAGAAAGGGGTTCATCTCTTTGGGTTGTGCAAGCTGAGAGGGAAGGAAAGTTTGTTGGTTGGAACTGCTGCCAGAAATATAAATTTTGAAGATCATTATACATGTTTTGGGTCAGAATGCCTATGTATACATGTATAATTTTAGGCCAAAGTGCCTATGTATATAAGGGTTGTCTAGACTTCCTGTGTGGATTAAGGCCAGAGGGCCTAGATTTGTAATGTTAATACCATTGGAATGGTGTTGTGCACTGAGGATGGTGCCAAAATAAGGGGGGCCGAGGGGTTTTAACCCTTATGAACTATATTGTATTATGTAATTGTGACTTAGGATGGTGAGCCAGTAAAATTGAAAAGGGGCCAGAGTGCCTATGAAATGTAATACATCTATATACATTAATAAAATACATCATTGGCTGCAACATGGACAAGGAAAAAAGAGATAGGGGGATATGATTCCACAAGATAGAGGGATTAAGGGGCTAAGTATTTTTATTATATTTTATTTACCCATAATTGATTTTATGGATAAAATTGGTTACATGAGCTTCTTGGGGAGTCCATGTGGTTCTTGGTTCTTGTAATTATATAAACATCCCTTGGGGGGATTTTTTGGGGGTTCTTGTTCTTCACTCTCTCACTCGTTGTTTTGGGTTCACTTGTTATTATTCATTCACTATTACACCCTTCCCACTCTTTCATTTTTTGTGCCTCACTCTTTCTAATTTGTGTGCTCTTGGTCCGAGAATGGAAACGAATGGTTGGAAGAGGAGAGCCATTGCTATATGGTTGTAATAAATTAATGATCATTCTAGGAGGGAATGGATACTTGTGTGCATGAGATTGATGGTAGTTCTGAAAGAACGATCCACAACTGATAATCCTTAGAGTTTACAGCATGTATATTTCTTGACCAGTAGCACTGGATCCCTAGAGAGAAATGGAATAGCCCGAGGGAATGCGTGGTAGAGAAAGGTGTTTATTTCTTTGGGTTATGTAGGTTGAGGGGGAAAGAGAGCTGGAAATTGAAATTTGCTGTGTGGTTGGGAAACCTAAGAACTAGTTAGCCAATTGTTGTGTGTTTTATATTTGGCCTAGGACCCATCCTTGTGGATTCATAGCCCTGGCTCGGGGGTGAGAAATTGTTGAGAGTAAAAGAATCTATGGTTGGGAGGAATGTCCTTGGTCTGTAACCAGTTGGTGAATGTTTTCTTGAAAAGATAAGTGCTCTCTATGTTTTCTGTATAATGTATATTATGTTGTATATTTAATTATATTTGAGATATGTATTTATAATGTGCATGCTTGCTGGTTATTTTTTGTGCATGGCACATTGTTTATTTCTTTTATGTTGTATCATGGATCTTGATTAATGCATGTGAGTCTTTCATGCTTGATTTTTTGATTAAATGTTATTAGAATTTGAAATCAGTTTAGAAGCGGGTTTTTTGAGTAGTGTGGCCATCCTGTGGGTGGTTGAGTACGTTACTCATTAGTGTGGCCATCTTGAGGGTGGTTGGGTATGTTACATCACCCATAATCCATCTTGAGTGATATTGCACTATGCACTCTATACATGGTGTAGCCTTTTGGTTTACCAGAAGGGCTGATGGTGAATAGGGTTTTGTTGGAGAACTAAGGTAGAACCCGGGTTAGGCCACACATCCAACATATGGGCATATCGAACTTCGGTTAAAAAAACTATGGTTTTATGCCATTTCAATTGGTGTATGGTTTAGATGCCATGTTTCCAATTGAATCTGAAATACCATCTTTGAAACTAGTCATCAAATTGCTTCCTAATACCTCAGTCAAGGAAAAATGCCTTTTACATTTGGCACAACTAGATGAAACTCGTCGTGATTCCATCTTGGATAATTAAATGCATAAAAAATATCTCAAAGCTCAATATAATAAAACTGTTAGACCTCGTGTTTTGTTTTAAGGTGACTTGGTCCTGCTATATGACCATGATCATGAAAACTTAGGAGATGGAAAATTCAAGCCCATGTGGCATGGCCCTTACATTGTTAAAGGTGTGTTAGAAAAAGGGTCTTATGAGTTGGAATATTATGATCGAGTTTCCTTGGGTGAACGCAGAAATGGGATTTACCTTAAACAAAACTATGCTTAGAGTGATTCTACATAAGTTCTTTGTAAATATTGTAACTTACTTTAGTGTGCTTTTGTAGCCTTTTTCATCAATTTATGCCTACTTATTATATTGCATGGTTCTTGATTTGCAAATGTTGGAATCCATTATACCTTATGTTGGCTTTGTTGATGGTTCTAGCCACACTACCCATAACCTTGCATCTGTTGCATGGGAAATATGCATTCCCATTTATGAGTTGATAATTATACATAGTATATGCCTTGGACGTGTAACTAATAATATTGCAGAATATAGTGCAGTCATTGAACTATTAACTGAAGCCATTTCACTTGGTATTCAACACTTAGTTATGTGAATTGACTCTCAAACCATAGTACTGTAGTTAAGTAACATTTATTCTATTTGAAGCCCTACTCTTTTATGGGTATATTTAAGGGTTCACCTCTTGGAAATAGACTTTGATTATTTAGAATTTCAACATATTACAAGAAGTCTAAATACATTGATAGACACCTTAGCTAATAATGTGTTATATAGACATTTGCAACATCTGTAAATATCACATACACACTTTGCACTGAATAAGAAAAAAGTAGAAATCGCTTTATAGCAAGGTTCCAAAAAGTTTACAAAATGTGTTGAGACAACACCAAGCCTATAGCTTTCATATCAATACATGCCGATGGTCAAAAAGACTAAAATAAATCCTAATGGTGCTTATGATAGCACACTACTACCTGAGATACCCTTCGGAGCAGACAAGCTATACGTCCAAAAACCTCTGCCATGTTTTATTGGTATTGACACGGTAGATCATCTATTTGAACATCTAGAATTCCTATGATAAATCCATGAAAGTTATGCTCAATATCCTCGATCTCCTATGTTGTATCACGATTTTGAGCCACCATCGCACCTATCTCACCCCACCTCTATATTGGTGAGGTCCCATATGTTCCGTACGGTCCAATATCTACATGTTGAAAGGAAAATTAGTCTCAATATACCCAAGAAGTAAAATAAAATCAAAATTTAAAAATTATTTCTTTTTTACCTGCATCAATCCACTAATACCCCATTGGAAGGATTAAATCTGGATCTCCTTGGAAACACATTCCTTTGTAAGTGTAGTCATCTACACTAATGATTTGTTTCTTCATCCATTTCAATAAATTTTCATCGTAGGAGACTATGGGACCACGACCATGGTGCATCATCAGGTCCATCCACCTCTTCATTTGAGGCTCTCGTGGGTTGAGATATTCGTCTAACACCATAGATTGTAAGGGAAAAAGTGGAACTCTTTCCAGGAAGAAAGAGACTAAGATTGAACCATAACCAAATTGCTTCAGTCAACTGGTCTTGCACTTTGTCAACTAATCTTTCATACTTTCAAGTAGCCCTTCACACCAATTGAACATTGTTGGAGCCATGTAATATACCACATATTGCATCTGAGATTTGGTGGCCAAATGAGGATATGCACTTCCGATAACTCAAGTAATGGTGAATAAAATGGTTCTTAAGGATAGGTCCCTCACATTTTTAATGGGAATCTTCCCACTACTTTTCCTTGTTCCGGCAATGCAATGTTGTGCAATATAATTCTCGGTCTTATCGCCGCCTCCCCTTAATCTAGAAAATGATATTTTATCTCTACGCCTTGAGATATCGGTTAAAAAATAGATGTATTTGATATCCAAAGACAAATCATGGATGCAGACCTTGAACACTTGTTCATCAAGTTCCCACATTTTCACCAAGAACACTAGAAACTTAACCTGAACCTTCATGCCATGGATTTTAAATTTTTTATCCAATCCACACCTCTAGAGAGCCAACATAGTATTTGGGTCATTAGTGGAAATTTTATCTTCTAAGTCTTGCTCTCTTTACCTCCATTCCAACATTTTAACCAATCAAAATCCTGCAAACAACCAAGGAAGAATTTATCTGTTAGCCAAGAACTAGAATTTTCAAGCATCACTTCTCAAAATCCAAGAGAAAATTGGGTTTATGGGTGTCACACTCTTTGTATTATACACAGAGAAAAGGTGTCGCAGTTCCTGATAGGGAAATATTGCGACACTATCGAGTATCATAGTTCTCGATATGGGTATCCTGCGATACTTGAGAGGTGTATTTTAGGGCTTTACCACAAGATCAAAATCACCCAAAAATGGCTTGAAATGATAGAAAATGACTATTAAATGAAAAAGGGAGAGAGAATATCTAACCTAGAGAAAACATGAGTCTGAATCGTTCACTAATATACTCACAATCCTTGCTTGAAGTTTCAACCAAAAGAGGGATTTTTTACTATAGAAGAGTTAAAAACACAATGGTGAAAAAACAAATTACATTTGCCCATTTTTTACCTAGTGAAGAATATTCCTTTTAATATTCTTTTCATGTTTTACCCACTTTCATATAGTATTTAATTGGTGTCTTTAATTATAAAACATGATTGATGGTTTGTTATAGGTTGTGGAGGTGATGGTTCGTATTTGAAACATACAGTTACAGTCAAACATATTTTTTTATTTTATTTTCCTAGGAAAAAGGAAAGCTTAAAAAAATACCAAAAACATTATAGGGATTTTCTTTAAGCTCTTTTCAAAATCCTATAAATATGAAAATATCGCTGATAGAACTTGCTTTCTTTCACTCTCATTAAATAATTTGAAAGATCATCTATTCAGTTTTAGTTTACCCATTTTTCGGGCTGAGTATGATTAATTATGAAAAATGAATACTCTAGTCAATATTGACTAGAAGAGTTCTCCTAAGTATTATTTTATACTTTTTTTGGGCTTGGGAGACTAAATTTATGAAAAATTTAACCCCAGAGTTTTCTTTAAGTGTTTTTCAAAGTCTCTAAACATGAAAAACCACTGATTTTACTTTCTCTGGACTCATAAAATTTTCATTGAAAGGTCCATATGGGATCAAACCACTCCTTACTAGGGTTCATTAAAAATACTTTGAATTAATCATACAAAGGATGAGCTTATAGTACATGCATATTTTATCCTCCTCAAGCTTGTGTAAAAATAAAGAGTTACTCTCCAAACATGGTGGGGAAAAATTGGGAAGGGAACTTATATAAATTATTTATTAATCCCTGGCTAGTCACTATTGAACATGACACCCTTTTAGTCCTTGTGCCAAGGTAAGAAATCCATTTGTCTCTTGTCGATCATATTCTTTCATGATTCTACACTTTGGTTTGTGATCCCCTTTTGACTCAATGCTAGCAAGATATTTTTCATGACATCCATATGTTCAAGAGAACTCTAGTTGTAAAAAACCCTTTAATGGTGTCAACCATCCCTGAGTCAGTCATACAACAATCCACAATCTATCTAAATCAAATCATTGTACCTGATTCATGTTGTTGATGGGGGATACATCAAAGGCCCTACTGCGACAGACCACTTCCTATCGACTTCAACACATTATCTATGAAGTCGGTTTAGAAACTCTATAGTACCTTGGAACTTGCATTCCTCAAGGACAAGTTTCCTCTCCTTCGACGATAGGTTTTCATCAATGACCTTTGATCGAATGATTCTATGGGTGTTAGACTTTAGCTCATTTATTCACACTCAGTAGAATGTACTTGTGTACCTTAAGGGAAATTTTCATCATTGGTGGTTACTTTTACATATGTTAACAATAATCATCATTGATCGATATTCAGTTGGTTTCTACCATGTTTGACTTCAACAACTTTATTCACATGGTCAGATTTGTACTATGGGACAATGGAAATGAAGACCCAAGGTCTTTTCAAATAGATCTAGGCTGTGATGGAGTATTTTGAATATGTATTGTTGCATAGATTGATAGTGTATGTCTCGTGGATATGTTCAAAATATGAGTCTTAATAACATAGATCCACAATGTATTTCCAATGGCTATGTTTAGATTTGAAACATTTTGGCATGGATCCACAATGTAATTTGGTGGCCATGACCTATCATACAAATATCTTTGCATGTAAAAATATATTCTTGGATTCATTTAAATTCTAATTATGGGAATGCCTACTTTAGAGAAGATGTTCTAATTCCTTGTTTGTTTTTGATAGGTCTTCAACTGATGAGTTCTTTGCTTCAATACCCATACGCCAAAGTATTTCACCTATCACCCCTTCTAACTTCATACTTTGGGGGGCATTTTGTTACACCATATTTTTTCACAACTAATGATGTTCACTTATCCTCTATCACCTGGAGCATACAAGCTATGATTAATGAAGAAGAACCTTACTTTGAGAGAAGAAAAGCATGCAAAAAGGGTTACACATGTTGTTAGGGCCTTTAAATCCTTAATTTAAGAGAGTGTCACAACTTGCATCAATGTAGGGTGCGACACCCTCATGTGTCACATGTTGCACCATTTCAAGGTGTGACAGTGTCTCAGGTTGCTCCATTGCAGGGTGCAACACTTCTTAAAAGGGGAGAAAACGATGGATTTTGACAAGATTCTAGAAGAGAATCTTTGAGATGAGATGTTCTCTGATCAGTTTGGATGTCACTTGTACTCCTGATCTTAGGGGATCCTAGCCTCCTCACCTTTTTCCTCTTCAATCTATAAAAGGAGGTTTCTCTCATGAGGAAAGGCTAATAGAAAATAGTGAATGTTTGATGGCTTTGCTTCTAGTTTGTTATTGGAGGATTGTTGGTAATTCTTTGGCTTTGAGGAATTCAATGTTAGCTTAAGGAGTCAGTTGATGGTGATGGATTTCATGGATGAATTATGGGTATTGGAGTAGTGAGCTTATTGTAAGGAGCTTCACAACATCAAGGCATATTTGGTTGTAATCTCTTTTCATTTATCATTAACACAATAATATCGGTTCTTTCCCACAAAGGTTGTCTTTATTTGATTATCTTTGTTGAATCTCTCCTTGATCAATTACATAAGTTACATCAAATTATACTTGTTGATTTCACCTTTGTTATCTTGTGTCTCTTATAGGTTCTCATACATAGGTCCCGTGACAAAGAAACTGGAAGATACAACTAGTGAGGACAACCATTGATTACAAGGTATGAATCTTTCGCTAATTGGTAATTTAAATATGTTAACCGAGAGAAAGTTCTATGTTATCTCTATTTTTTTCTAGTCTTGGTTTTCAAGTCTAGGGAGATCAGTCTATGTCCGCACATATCGATTTTTCCGGTAACACATGGTTTCCAGAGAAATCTTATGCATATATTGCGTCATGTGTAAAGAATTGAATGACCTCTTATCATCTACAAAATTCATAGCCAATGATTGGGTTTTGACACCCCCCAACAACAAACCATGGATTGTTTTGTGTTATCCCTAGATATCATTAATTGGTATGCTTGTAATGTTATGCCTTTTGGGCTCAAGAATGCCCAAACGATGTTCTTCAAGATAGTGATTGATGCATTATGTGACTTCATTCATAATTTTCTCGAGGTATATATGGATGATTGGATTGTGCATGACCTATTAAAGCAACACATAGGTTTATTACGCCTGATGTGTAATCACTGTAGACAACTACAAATTTATTTAAACCTAAAAAAGTGTATTTTTTGTGTACCATCTGGGAATTTGCTAGGGAATATGACCCCACCTAAGAATGAGATACTAGAGTCAGAAGAGAGTGGTGGAGTTGTAGATGATCAACTCCCAGATGTATATATTTTCAATGTTGAATCAATTCTTGATTACTTGTCTCACATTGCCTTATTTCTGAGCATGGGTGCCTGCCCTGAAGGTTATTATACAACTCAAAAGAGACACCTAGTTGTTTGTGCGGTAGACGATCAGATGATTGTTGGTTAGCTATACAAGTTGGGATTGGATGATATCCTTAGAAGATGTGTACTTGACCATGAAAGATTGGATATATTGTGGGAGTGTCACACTGGAGTTGTGGGAGGCCACATAGGAAGTAAGGAAACTTCACAAAAAATATTACATGAAGGATTGTGGTGGCTCACTATATTCAAGGACACCAAAAAATATGAAAAAACATGTGATGTCTTCCAGGAAGTTGGGAAACCATCCCACAGGGATGAGTTTCCATTACATAATATTGAGGCTCTGCAAGCCTTTGATAAATGGGTAGTTTATTTCATTGGACCAATTAATCCACTAGCGAAGAACTCAGAATCAAGTTATATTATGACTTCTATCGACTATCGCACCCATTGGGACGAAGCATAACCAGTCAGATTTCTCTACGGATACAATGATGAACTTTATTTTTGAAAACATCATCACTTGATTTGGGTTCCCTCAAAGTTTGACTATTGATTAGGGTACACATTTCATTAGCAAGACTTCAGCCAATCTCACCAGCAAGCTCCTCATCCAACATCACAAAAGTAGTCCATATCATCCACAAGAAAATGGTATAGTTGAAGCTTTTAACAAGATTCTAGAGAGAGGATTAACCAAGGTATGATGCAAAAATAGAGATGACTGGGATGACAGAGTTCCCTTCATATTATGGGCTTACATAACTACTACAAAGAAACTAGATAAGTATACTCCATTCCAATTTGTTTATGGTAGGGAAGTAGTCATCCCAGTTGAATTCATCACCCCCAACTTGTATATTGCATAGGTGACTCACATGAATGATGATGAATAAGTTGTTGAAAGGGTTGCAAAACTAATGAAACTTGAGGAATCCATATTCTTAGAAGGTTTTCATCAAACTGTCGAGAAGGCTAGAAAAGAGGCTTGGCATGCTAGGCACATTAAGACCAATAAGTTTTTGCAAGGTGATCAAATCTTGTTTGTTGAAATTTCGGTATGCTAGTTTAACCATAGACAATGTCACATCATTTTCACCCAACCATAGAAAATGTCACATCATTGTCACCCAACCATAGGAATTCACATATTCCACCCCTGGGCACACTAACCTTTACTTAGACTAATTTTGGCAAGCCTACTCCAGAACCAATAGATAAACCCTAGTTTCTAAATGCAACAACAACTCAAGACAAGTAGAGCACTCCTTCTCCAAGGGTAGCACATAAGAGAGAGAGTATCCATATCCACAGAACAAGTACCATACACAACTGCAATAGTTGTAGCTGCACTACTCTCTCTCTCAAACTTGAGCCATACTTAGAAAGAATATCACCAAGAGAGAGACCAAGACTAAGATATGACCATGTGCCCTTATTCCATCTTCCAGCTGCAGTTACAGCTCTCCAAAATACTTGCACACTAACTAGGTATAAAAATGAGCTAAAACATCCTCTATTTATATTAATTTGTCCAGTGACTTTTCTGGCTGGGCCAACCTAACTTTATGGTAATTATAGTTTTTTTCTATCTTTTTCCCGTGGAGCCAATTTGTGTTTCTAGAAGATAATATTCTAATATTATTTATTCTTCTAGGTCGACTTGTCTTATAGGGTTTCCACATATCTGTTTAATGGTTCACCCTCTTCCAGAATATTCTATTCTAAGTTATAGGTTACATGTGGAGGTTAATACCTCCTGCAGCTATGAAAACATCAACACTCCCTCTTAGCTAGGGAGGTATTAACTAAGATGTTCTTCATGTAGTGGTCTAAAACACATCCATCCATATCACATGGCATGGGAAATAATCAAATGTTCTTTCAGACCAGTCTAAAGGTAGCATCACCATAGCCACACAGGCTATCATATGATCAAACAGATCATGTAACAAGTATCACCATCATAGCCGCACATTATCCATCTAGCTGGAAAAAACCTCCAACACTACTGGTTGGCCCTCCAGCTAGTAACCTATGATGCTATTGATCGACACTCTAACTGGGAATCACTTCCCACACTACAGGTTAACATCTAGTTTATACAAAACTAGTAACTTGTCAGCTCACACAGAATTTGACTCAAACATTTAACACTCCCTCTTAACGAGGAAGGTATTTCTATTGGCACGATTATCATCATTGTTTCTTCACTTTTTCACACCTCGATCATTGTCCTATTGTCAATAATGTATCTGTATGTCATAAGAAATTTTTCACTTTCATTGGAGTAGCATAACAGCCTTTGTTGGAGTAGCATACCAACCTATGTTAGGGTAGTATACCAGTCTGTGTTGGACTAACATACCAACCTACACTCGGGTAGTATACCAGCCTACATTGGAGTACCAACCTACACTAGGGTAGCATACTAGCTTGCGTTGGACTACCAACCAGTTCTGGGTTAGCATACCAACCTGCGTTGGAGTACCATCTTGCGTCGGGGTAGCATACCAGCCTACTTTAGAGTACCAACCTGCACTCGGGTAGCATACCAGCCTGCATTGGAGTACCAACCCACGTTGGGTTAACATACCATCCTGCATTGGAGTACCAACCTACGTTGGGGTATCATACCAACCTGTGTTGGAGTACCAACCTGCACTGGGGTAGCATTCCATTCTGCATTGGAGTACCAACCTACGTTGGGTAGCATACCAACCTACATTGGAGTACCAACCTACACTAGGGTAGCATAGCAACCTGCATTGGAGTACCAACCTGTGTTGGGGTAGCATACCATCTTGCATTGGAGTACCAACCTATGCTGGAGTATCTCCCACTACTCGGGATCTGATCACTTCCCTCTACTAGGGAACAAATCACTTCTCACTACTGGAGAAAAATATTTGGATCACTCCAAACTTGTCCCTGATAGAGGCTTAATCAACATATATGCTACCTGCTTGTCAGTAGAAATATATTGGAGCAAGTGTCTCATCATAGTCTTATCCCTCTTGCTAGTAGAATCCTCTGGACACAATTCAATATTTTTACATCTCTAGGATATTTATCTGCAACATTCTTGATCTTGTAGATCAACTTGGAAGTCACCACTTACTTCCCTTCTAGTCACAGAACCAAGGAAAATATATGTATCCTAGTCCTTCTGAATGGCTTCCTCCTCGATCATTGTAGAAAATTCTACTGAAGCAAGGGAATATTCCAATAAGATCCCATATCTCCTTGAAGCCTCTGAAGCTTCAATCTAGCCTTATAAACCCATGGCATTTGTTTATCAGTTCCAGAAGACGTCTCTCTCTTCCATATGAATTTGAAAGTCTCTTAGTCTCCATTATCTCTCTAAATCTTGAAGCCCTCTGATTCTGTATAATATTTAGAGCCATATACTCCTCGTGATATGGCTCATCAATGTTGCATCCTACAAAGTTTCATGGGATCACGTTGGTCTCTTCTTGGTTACTACAATGATTCTGGGTAGGCCCTTCTGGCTCTACTAACTATCCCTGATGATATGAAGAGTGATCAACTACACTAGAGGTATTTTTTCAGTCATCTTTGCAGCCTTATTATCCTTACAATCAATCTCCATATGAGATACTATGTGTCTCACAAAAGTATCCTTCTTCTTCTTCTTATTCTTTGGTACATGGATGTATACGGTCATGTATACAACTTATTATTTGGATAGTCTTCTCCATGTCTCAAATTAGAGACCATCTTATATGTTGTCTCCTGCAACTGTCACTTTAGCTTCCCTCAAAGTTATCACCTGTGACCTTCCTGGAACAAGGACAACAAAGGGAAAAACATAGACAAGAATAATATTCTTATAATAATAAAAACAAGAACGAGAACAATAATCACAATAGCTCCTTATTAAAGATTTTGTTTGTGACCTACTTGGAACAAGAACCAAAATAAAAATACAATAATAAGAAATAGGAACAACACTCTTCTAGTGTTTTGATCAATTATTCCTCCATGGTAACCTTTCCGTAACAAGAAAAAAAAGAACAAAAAGTATAATAGCATTTTCGTAAGAACATATCTATGCCAACAAGAATAATAATAAAAAAAGACAATCTCATTGTAATCATCATATTATTACCAAGGTGACCTTCCTGGAAGAAAAACAAGAAGTATCTCCTAGAGGAGATGTTAGTGCATATTGCAAGAATTTATATCAATAGCACTCAAATGCTTCCAAGTATTTATTGTATTTAGTAGTAATAGAACCTTTCAAGGATTGTTGTCACAACTAGTAATGTAGCAATTATCAAACTTGATATGTGCAAATTGGAAACTTATTAACTTAATCAAACTTGGAACCCGAAGTATTTTCTTCAAGAATGAGTGTTGTTGATTTTCTTTTGAGTCTCCTTCACTCAAGATGACAAGTATTCTCTTAAACTTGTCCCTTGTACTTAAGACAATATGATTTCTAGACATAAATCTTAGTTAGAGAATATAGTGCAAATAAAATATAAAGTCTCAACCTTAATCAATATAATACTTCGACTAAAGTTAGTTTCTAACTTTAACTTTGAACATAGGTTAGTATGATAATCATAAATTCAATAGAACAAAATAAAAATAGATGTTCATAAGGTCACAATAATTCCATAATAGCTAGAGGCATATGAAAGAAATCAAACCTAGAGTGTGTTGTTCCTCTGAATGTGTTGGATTTGAGATCCCTCTAGATATACAATTGTATCTTGGATGAGACATCCATTCTCCTGCAATCATAATCAAAATAGTGATATAGTTTAAACATATATAAGCACATACCTCCGACAACAACGACATGCAACGACAGACAGTGGCACTATCTAGAAGCAACGATAGGAAGCAACAAACAGTGGCACCATCCGACAACAACGACAAGAAATGAAAAACCCTAAATCTTGAAATTTCTCCAAATTGCAATATAAAGGTAATTGGATATGCGTTAGGGTAAGGCACACTAGAAAAAACAAATATTAGGCTCAAAAAATTTACTGCAACTGGTATTGAAACTGGTGTTGGCACTGCAACTGGTGCTGCAACTGTAATTGGTTATGAAAATGGCACCACAACTGGTTTTGCAACTGGCACTGCAAATCGTGTTGCAACTGGCACTACAAATGGTGTTGCAACTAGCATGAAGAAAATGGCATGAAGTAAATGGCACTGCAAACCTAGGGTTTTTATCAGGAAACCCTAATATCTCAACTTTAGCAATTTATAGATCTGATCCAAGGAAGAGATGTGCCCTACTTAGGAGGCCCTCTTAGTGAGGTTAGTAAGTGCTCAATGAGATTGACAATGGGGAAACTGAGGATATTCCTTCCAGCGGTTAGACTGTTACGAAGGAAACCATCTCATAAACCATGTTGAAATTTTGGTATGCTCGTTTAACCATAGAAAATGTCACATCATTTTCACCCAACCATAAGCATTCACATATTCCACCCTCGAGTACACTAACCTTTACTTAGAATAATTCCATAAATCATACTCCAAAACCAACAGATAAACCCCAGTCGCTAACTACAACAAAAACTCAATACAAGTAGAGCCCTCCTTCTCCATGAGTAGCACACAAGAGAGAGTCTACATATCCATAGAACAAGTACCATACACAACTAAAGAAATTGTAGTTGCACTACTCTCTCTCTCTCTCTCAAACTTCCACCATACTTGGCAATAATATCACTAAGAGAGAAACCAAGACCAAGAGATGAACATGTGCCCTTATTCCTCCTTGCAGTTGTAGTTACAGCTGCAACTACAACTCTTGATAAGACTTGCACACTAATTGGGTATACAAATGAGATAAAACATCCTCTATTTATATTATTATGTCCAATGAGTTTTCTCACTGAGCTGACTTGACTTTATGGTAATTATAATTTATGTTATCTTTTTCTTGTGAAGCCGACTTGTATTTATGGAAGATAATATTCTAATATTATTTATTCTTCTAGGTCGACTTATCTTCTAGGATTTCCACACATATGTTTAATGGTTCACTTTATTCTAGAATATTCTATTCTAAGTCATAAGTTACACGTGGAGGTTAATACCTCCCGCAGCTACCAAAACATCAACACTTTTATACAACAGTAAATACCAAAAGCATCTCGGGAAACTACAGATACATTGTCAACTTGGACCCTTCATAGTATTGAAAATACAGGACACTAGAGTTGTCAGATTACCACAATTCAATGGTATTCTCTGTCTAGGATGGGTGAACCACACACACTTGAAACCCTACATTTCTACTCAATAATTTAAACTTTGAAGAACTCATGTCACCAGGAGTGAGTCTGGTAGGTAGGATTTCCAATTCTTTCTCTATTTTCCTTTCCTGTCAATAAATTTGTGATGTGTCTCATTGTCACTTGGACTAGAGATTAGTTGTCATTATTAGCTTTTCCAACCCATATATCACATTTGTGGCCAGGGAGGTATACATCAAATACTTTTGTATTTAGGATCTTCCAAGTTTGCAATTTGTGCCTTGTCGCTGTCACTTTGTTCGTTAAATTCCATTGATACCTTTTTTCTTGTCGTCTCGTCATCACCAGTTAGAGTCATTTAAATCCTATCAATTGTTGGTACATCTCTGGTTGATCATTGGTGTGGCCATTAATTTATCATTCACCCCGATGCCTGTTGGGCCCAAGATATGATCACTTTTATGACGGTTATTATACACTTTTGCCACATGTACATATGTGTTTTTCATACTTTAAAGGAGCTTGTTGAAGAATTTCATGATAAAATGGTATGATCGCCATAAGGTACGTGTAATTCATGTTTAATGATTGAATCAAGTATAATTCATCATGTTTTATGGTTTCCAAGAGCTAGTTCACTTTTTTCTGGTGTTATAGGGAAAAAATGCACTACATTTCTAGTTCCAACACTTGATCCAACACTCATTCCGGTACTCGTTCCGACACTCGATTCGTCACTCCATCCAACACCTCTTCCTGCATAAAAACGTAGGGTGACTTGGCGGTTATGGCATTGGTGGCCAGTGATGGGAAAATTGGAAACATGGGTTTTGTTCGTGCTTATCCCCTCCAACTACTAAACTCCTGACAATTAGATTTTGGGTTATTATGGTGGGCGATTATTGGCTCACTCTGTTTCGGCAGTTAGGACACCATTAATGAAATTTGCCAATTTTAGAAGTGGTTTGAATCTCCTGTGGTCGACCACTTGGTTTGTAAACCTATAAATACTACCAGGGTGGTCATTAGATTGTTAAGCAAGTAGAAGAGCCATTAGATTAGAAACAAATTCGTTTGTCTTTGTTTTTTAGTTTTACATTGCCAAAATTATGCCAGAACTGCGTTTTTTGATTTTTATGGTGAATTCGGCCTGCTGAGTTCGTGGTGTGATTTTAGAGAGTGACCACGACTTGCTGGGGGGCCCACCAACAGTCTGGGAATTGTCTTCATGTCTATTTTGCATTTTCTAATTTAAATTGCCTTTTTATCTTCTTGTACATGTATATTTTTATTTAATTAATTAGTTTATTGTAGCTTATTGTTTTACTTCATTTTGCAGGTTAGATGATGATATGTGTTAGTATGTGTTGATTTTATAGATTAGAAAAGGCTTGCAAGTCTCTCTCTCTCTCTCTATACTAACCCTGTGTGTAATTGGAAAGTCTCTCTCTATACTAACCCCATGCACATTTAGATATCAGATTATTCTTTTATTTATGATTTCATAGTCAAGTTTAAAACAAAGTTTTGATTAGAATAACATAGGGTTTAATTTGGGTTTTCTCTGATAAGGATTGATGGATGGGTAGATTTACTTCCAGTTTTTATAGTTTGTTTATCTTAGTTTTACATATATTTTATTTACTTAGTTATTGGTTAATGTAATTGTCAATTTACTTCTTGATATCATAGTTTAATTTCTCTTTTTAATTCATTTTCTTATCATAGTTTGAATGGTTAAAATAGACATAATATAGTTTTATTTCACACAATTTCCTTTCTTAGAATTAAAGTGCAATTGAATTTCTCAGTTAATGAATGAATCTAGCTTGCTTACATAGTGTAGAATTGGAATAATAACCTCATTATGTTGTTGATGGTTCATACATGAATATGTAGGGTATTTAACATTATCTTTGTCATGGCTAAATTCTCCTTAGATTGTTTAATCTATACCCTTCATTTTTCCATTGAGATTAGTGTTGAGTTTATACTGTTGGAATTGTCCTTTGTTGTCAAGTGTCATCGAGATATCATCCGTCACCACAGAAGGCATTCACACAACCACCAACATTACATTTGAGTGTTTCATAGATTAAAGATAGTTTCTTGCTTTCGTAGATTAGAAGAGATAGTTTCTTGTTTTCATAAGTTTAGTTGGTAGTCTTTCTTGCTTTCAAAAAAATAGATTTCCTTTCATGCATTGCATCGAGCATTTAAATTTCCTTTCATGCAAGAGAAATAGTTTTGCATTAGGCATTTAGTTCACTTGCCTCTTAGGCTAGGTAGCTGTTCAATGAGAAGTCTTTGCTTACTTGTCCCTTTGCTTTAGTAGGATAGATAGTTGTCTTTTCTTACTTGTCTTTTTCTTTAGTAGGTTAGTTAGGTGTCTTTGCTTACTTGTCTATTTGCTTTAATAGGTTAGATAGGTGCTTTTGCTTACTTGCTTATTTAATTGCTTTCATAGGGTAGTTGCTCATTGAATGTGGGTTGGAAAATTAAAAGTAGTTTGCTTTCATCATTTTCTTAATATGCTTAGTAGTTTACCTTTTCTTATTTTCATGAACTAGTTTGCTTTGAATAGGGTTTTTACTTGCTTTCTTAGGAACTATCCATCAGTCCTTGGCCCAAAAGTACTTAGGTTACCTAGTTTCAAGTTTCTTAGTAGGCTTTTTTCATTAGATAGGTTTGCTTGAGTATATTATCCCTAGATAGTTGCTTTCCTTAGTTAGTCTACACTCCTACCAACCTTCTACCTTTGGCATATATTTTTCTACAACTCTAAGTTTACTTACCTCGGGTTGACAATTTAATTGAGGGTAGTTTAGTGTCTTTTTTAGTACATATAAATCACCTAAAATTTTGGCATCGTTGTCGGGGAGTTGTCTTAAGGTAAGAAGTAGTTAGGAAATAGATCATCCTTAGACCTTAGCATTAGCTTGGTGGCAGGGGAGCTTTAAGATGAGAGGTAAGAACCTGCGCATCTGCTATAGCAGGTTCCTCCAAACCCAATGGCAGTTTTTCCTTTTGTTTTTGTTTACTTTCATGAATAGACCTAGAGACCCAAAAGGTAGATACGTTAAATCTAAATCATACCTTTCAACCAAGGTTCCTTTCGATCTCTTTGGGGGAAGGAACATTCCACTGATATGCTCTACAGACCAATACCAAAAAACAAGAGCTAGCTCAACCCAAAGAGCTAAAGCAGTCTCTAAAAGAGACTAAAACAGGGAGCACTATAGAACTAGAAATTGAAGCATCAGTAATAGTGGGACAGGAGGCAAGACCACTTGAGCCTTCCGCAGAACCAAACAATACAACCTTTGTTTTCTTACCACCATCAGGAGATCCTAAATTTGTGGACATCATCTTTGTGTGAACCAAGTTTTATCAAATGACAAAATGAATTCAAAGGTGACCATTAGTTTGGAAGAACTCTCTCAAATCCTAGCAACAATTGGGATCTCTTCTTTTCAGGAAGAACACATCTTGACAATAGTCAAGAACTTATCTAACTCTCTGGAAATATTAGAAGAATCAAGGTCCTATGAGTTACAAAATGATCTTCCTTTCCAAACTGTGAAGGAAGTTGAAAACTTATGGACTACCTCTGGTGGAGAGCAATCACTAAGACCCGAGATTGAGGAGTTCTCAACATCCATCTCAACAAATCCTTTATGTACTTAAGAAATCAATCATCCAAAAGAAGAGGATCTACATAGCATGATGAAGGAGAGCATAGAAATTGTTGTTGATAAACATCAAGATTACATTGAAATTTGGTTTCAAGAGGTCATCGGGCCACAATACTATTCTCTTCTTCAACACCTTCTGATGCCCAAACAAGTAGGTTGGTTGGTTCTTCATATCCAGGTAATCACCACGGTAACTTTTTCATACATGGATATGAGTATGCTTCTTATCTTGATCCGCACATGGTTACATTGGAAGAGTTCTTACACTTGAATAAAGATTTTCCCTTTCTTTTTAGGTAGGGTAGGATAGTAAATAAAAGATGCATGTTGTTAGTTTAGCTTAGAGTCTAATGCAACCTCATTTTACATTTTCTTTTAATAAAATAACTATGAGATACATGTTCCAGTGACTTGATCTCATTAGTCTTTGATATTTTAGAGTGTGTTTTTTTCTAGAGACTTTTGTAGGCATTTATTTCACCAGGAGTAGACAGTTTCAAGGAAATATAAAAGAAGGATTTGTCTTTGAAACATTTCTATACTTGGACCTTGTTGTCTACTAAGCATCAAATGAATAATGAATTTTTGTAGTTAACCATGTTTTTGCAAATATTTTCATCTTCTTGTTCTTAAGGCATTTTAAAAAGCAGTTTCTCTTGAAACTCTTCACCATTGTATAAGGAAGTGATACTATAACTATCAATATTAGAGGTCTCTCATACAGTTTTTCCAAGAAACCTGAGTAAGTGAGTCAAGTGTCTTTATCAAAGAGTAACAAGGAGGTATAATTAGTGGTTAGTCATGGAAACATCACAATAACTACAAAGGAAGAAAGTAAGTTGA
>CBVK0100352508.1:0-20934 GCA_900067695.1 Picea abies
GTACTTCTCTTGAGGTTTTTCTATGCTATATTGATGTTTGGTTCTTAACAGAGATACTTCACCTGATGGTCCCAGATTCACCTCTTTGTACATATCTTTGTTTTTGTTTCTGTTTTTTGGATTTGGGTTCTTTTTATTTCATTTGTTTTTGGTTTGTTTATGAAAAATTATGTATGTATCACCGTTTCATTTATGGAAGGAAAATCAGAATTTCTATCCAAGAGAAACAATTGGCCATTTTTCAAAGCATTGTGTTGTAAATTGCTAAACTCAAATCGGTAGAAGAAAGTTCCTTCTCAAAATAGTGTTGCTGGTTTCTTTTCAAAATCTCAAGAGGATAACGATTACCATTAATAAACTCTTAGCGTTGTCCCTGTTTTTAAGAAAACAACTCGATTATACCTTCATGTACTTGAGATGGTTTCGTAACAGGAATCCAAGTGTTCAGATCATGGTAAAGATCATTTAAAAAGACAAATGAATTATATGAGATCAATTTATGTTTTTCAAAATCTGAAATTTTCGGTATCACCCCACTCTCTTGAATATCATAAAAAATTCTGCAAATTTGTAAATTAATTCTAGAGATTTGAAATCACTAAAAGGTGTGGCAAGTGTTTGTAATACCCCCGAGACACTGAACAGGTCTGCTAGCAATGGGTAAATGCTTTCATGATACCAAGGCAACTTTGTCGGGGTATTGAACAGGTCTGCTAGTAGCGAAGCAATGTCGGGTTCAAGAAAATTATTAGGTATGTCCTTTAAAATTAATCCATGAACAAATATGTTCTTTATCATGAATGGACAACTTTTGGACAGGATAAAGGTGTTAGAGTGAGTTAAATGAAATCCCTGTCAAAGCTATGGATGCCTATTGGCAGTAGTGGCTATGTCAACAGTATCGGAGTCAATTACATAAACATCTTTCCTCTCGTAATCTAGATCTGATATCAGATTACACTTTTGACGGAAACTCATCTGATGCTGGACTATGTTGTTTTCTGAGTTTTGATCAGAAGGCTTGACTTACTACATACTGTTCCTTAATTTTTAAATCATTATGATCTGTCTTAACATGAATTTTTTGGTAATGCAAAGATAACTACTTCACCCAGGATGTCGCCATTGTTGGCAGCCACACATGTTTTTTTATTTTTAAACATGATCGAAAGACATTTTGTTTATGTAGATTCCATCACCATGTCTATAAACATTTTTATGAGTTTATTATGACTGATTGGGTTAAAACCTATTTTAATAATGTTTACCATTTTGATTTTTCGACTGTTTTATTTTAATTCATCACTGCAAGCATGAATTAAAATAAAACATGGCTTGTCATTTTAGTGATTTTATGCTTTAGGTATATTGTTTAACAAACCCTTTCATATGAGTTTGAATTATAGATTTTATAAAATGGATGCTAGAATTATTTTTGTGTTAATATGATTATTGTTTCAATGGTTTGATATTTTCCAATTTACTAAGAGCCTTTGATACATGGGTAGTTCTCTCGCGAATTTTATGATCATATCAATAGACTTTTAATTAATGCACACATGTTGTACTTGTGTCCTTACTTCACCCTGTTGGCACAATGTATTAATGAGCCATTCATTCTAGGCATAGGGATTTGACTCTGTATGTCTGGCTCTCATTACCGGGAATGACAAAGCATTACAATCAAACCCTCGTTGTTTACCCCCACTCTGTGCTATGATAACATACAAGCTTTGATATGGCCATTTCTTCACTATCCATTCGAGTTTGTTCGTATCGCTCCTACCGTTCAAACCTAAAATTGTTTTGAGTCGTCCCTATTAGATTCTAGTCGCATTTGTTATGGCTCCTGTTGTTCTCTTGGAGCCGAATGGCTGCCAGGCATTAATATCACATGACAATGCAATCAAAGACTTAAAAGGCCAACGTTGGGATGCCTTCCTTAAAATATTTGAAGGCTATAACCTTCAGGTGGCGAAGGCTTTCGCACATACCTTTGATGGTTGCAGAGCGAAAATTGGGGATACCCAGTTAGAGGTAACCGATGACTTTGTGAGTGAAGCCATGGGGCCTTCCATCCACTGGTGAGACATGGTTCAAAAACTTAAGGATTGAAGAAGTACCATGGAGCCTCTTCATGACCTCCAGGAAAATCAACTGTTGCGAAAAAGGTATCCCCATCTCTTTGGTTAAACCTAGGTGGCATGGCCTTTTGTTGATTCTCAAAAAATTTGTGACCTGTGAGGGTCGTTATGGTTTAGTCTTCTTCTATCATATATGATTACTCGTGCATTTCATTGGTTTTCAATGAAACATGCCTTTTTATTTGTGGAGAATCCTGTATAAAATGGCCAAAAGATATAAGAGACAGAGTGTTGACTCTAGTCTGTTCCATCATGGCTTGATTAAAATTATGTTGATTCATCACTTTTCAAGTGTGGAAAATTGTTGGGATGGGTTTTTGATAATAAATGGTTTTTCTACGACCGTTCTTGTAGAAAACCCTAATTTGGGTGAGCCACTAATTAAAAAATAACTTGACATTCCAAGAAATTGACTAGAATCTCTTAACAGAAACCCTCTAGATGAGGCAATGCCAAGCCAATCTTCATATGAGAAAAATATTGTTGAATTAGAGGTAAGTGAACCTCTTATGCCTAAAATTGATGTTGGCTAGAACGTCATTATAAAGCCTAATGTCAAAAAACCTTGCAAACAAGCAAAGCAAAAATGCATAGCCTTAGGGTTCCAGAACAAAAGAGTTGGCCGTCTTATTTCAAGAAATTTGAGGAATCGAAAAAAGGATCATTTGATATCGATCGGTTCGGTCGAGGTCGATGAGGTCTTGGACTCTGAAATAGAAGATTTTATGGCTTTAGAAGACCTGGATCGTCAAGGATTTGTTCCTACTGAACCCCACAACTTTGTAATGAATTTGCCACTGTGTCTCAAAGGTGAGGAGGGGTTCTCTGGTACTGGGCTTGGTCAAGGGAAAATAATAGGTAAGGTTGATACAACCATGTTTGGTTGTACACTCCATCGACAGGTTGTTCCTCTTATACAATGTGATGTTTGTTTCCACTGGATCGAACGATATTATACCGACATACCCATTCTTCAAGCTCAAATTAAAACACTCATGACTCAAATTGAATCACTGAGACAAGAAAATATCGGACTCAGAATGAACGTAGAGAGGAAATCCAAAGGCATTAAGAGGTCAGGGAACATAGTGATCAAAAATGCAACCAGTGTCAAAGCGATAATTAATTCTAAGCTACCCGACCTATCTTTAGTCAATTTCTAAACGGTATAACAGTTTCTCCTCTTATTTGATGCATGTTATCTATTTTCAAAATAAGTCAATTTGGAATTTGATTTTATTGTTAAACTAAGACTGGCTACAGAATCTTCGATTATGTAGCCAAGTCTCTTTGTAAATAAAAATTAGAAATTGGTTGTGAATGATTTTCTAATTTATTAAATTTGTTTTGTCTTTTCAGGAAGTATGCAATTTTGTTGCTGATTATTTGGGGAGAAACAAATTCGATTATGCATCTAAGTGAATTAGTAGTTTCTTTTCTTTCTGTTTTGCAAAAACAATTATTATTTTTTTACTAGAAACAACTATGTTATAAGTGGTTGTTAGCCCTCTATAAATGTTGTTCATAATATTTTTGTTTCACAAATTATCACTGTGATCATGATATCCATTTTAATATCATGATTTACGCATGATGTTTAGTTGATTGATAAAATGAATGGTTTACATTAAGATTTATGTTATTGTAATCGTTCATAATTATAAGATCATTGTTTATACATGTCTATTATTTTATTCTCATATTATGGCGGCCAATAAAATCCTGGAGTTTTCTCAAGAGGTATTTGTACAAACCTGTCATATATTTTTCTTACAGGCAGGACAGTTGGAGTTTTGGATCACACAGAGGCACAAACATGTTATAAAACTTATTCCAGGTTAGATTTATTTCTATTTAATTTTTTTTATTAGTTTGTCTATCAGTGAAACAATAAAGTTCTATATTGGCTTTTACCATCACTCTATCCTTGTTTCATAACATATTAAATTTAAGTTCTTAGATTTATTATTAGAAAACAGAAAATATAAAAAATGTGCTTTCTTTATCTAGTTTTGAAAACAGTTACCAAACTTTGATTTCGCAAGGAATTCACCGAAAACTTGCAATCTATAATTACTCTGTACATAAATAGCATGTTCATATTTATATTTTTGTTGAATTTATTTGTAAATAATTAGATTAAAGTATATATATTATTATATTCTTAGCATTAGTTAGTTTATTTCTTTATTTTAGGAACCTAGATTGGCTAACGGAGCCATTAAACCCGTCAGAGTAGGTTACACCAAACGGCTTGGGTTATTTAGACAACCCCAGACTGGATCTATTCTTCCAATTGATGGCCTGTCAAATTTTCCCGTCAACAAGACTGCATGGCAGAAGAAAACCATTGTACCAATGAAGCATTATTTCTTATGAAGATGATGTCATATACATAGACCAACACAATGAGCAAATCATTACCCTCTGTTTTGATATACAGATTGTTGTCAATTGTTCCTCTCTTGAACCCTTTGTCTTGAAGATACTTATCCAGTCTGTAATACCAGGAACGAGGAGCTTGTTTTAACCCATATAAGGCTTTCTTCAGCTTGCAGACAAAGTTAGGGTTATCTGACAGTTGGAAACCCTCTGGTTGTTCCATATAGACATATTCTTTTAGGTATCCATTTAGAAAAGATGACTTGAAATCCATTTGATAGACTTTAAACTGTTTATGACAAGCATAGGCAATAAACGTTCTAATAGCTTATAATCTTGCTACAAGTGAAAATGTTTCATCAAATTCTAGTCCTTCTATTTGAGAATATCCTTTGTAGACCAGTCTAGCCTTATTTCTTACAATATTTCCTTGCTCATTCATCTTATTTTTCTAGACCCATTTGGATCCTATTACATTTTTATTTGTTGGCCTAGGAACAAGTTCCCAAGTGTCATTCTTTTCAATCTGGTCTAGTTCCTCATTCATTGATTTTAACCAATTTTCATCTTCATTGTCTTCATTGAAGTTCTTGGGTTCCACCATGGATATGAAGGCCATATGTGATTGCTTGGTGTCTTTGGTTATCCTTCTCCTAGTTTGTACACCTTTGTCTTTCTCACCAATTATTTGAATTTCAGGATGATTCTTTTGAATAATTCTGGAGCAATGATTTGATGTTGATTGTTGTCGTGGCTCTTCTTGTCTATGTGTCTCTTCTCCATTTGATTCTTGGAAATCTTCATCTTCAGTTTCAGATGTGTCCTCTATAGTAGACTCAATATTGCTCACCTCTCTTACTAGAACTCCTTCATCAACCTTCAAATAAATGCAATCAACTAATTTATGCAATATTTTATTAAAGCATCTATATCCTTTACTATTGGTAGCATATCCTAAGAAGATGCCTCCATCAGCCCTATCATCATACTTTCCAAGGTTTTCATTATTATTATTTATGTAGCACTTACTCCCAAAGACTTTGAAGTGTTTGATTTAAGCAGGTCTTCCATACCACAGTTCATAAGGTGTCTTGTCACTATGTGGTCTAAGGTGGGATTTGTTAAGAATATGGAATGTTGTGTGTATTTCTTTTACCCAGTAATTTTGACCAATGTTCTTCTCATTCATCATTGACCTATCCATTTGTTGAACTTTTATGTTTTGCCTCTCAACTACTCCATTTTGATGTGGAGTTCCTGGGATTGTGTATTTTCTCTTGATCCCATGTTTGTCACAGAATTACTTGAAATCACTTGACATAAATTCTCCTCCTCTATCTGATCTTATTGCCTTTAACCTCTTGCCTACTTGATTCTTAGTTAAAGCCTTAAATATTTTAAATTTCTCAAATGCTTCATCTTTTTCTTTGAGAAAAGCAACCCAAGTAAATCTGGAGTAATCATCAATGATCAGCATAAAGTAGTTTTCCTTTCTTGTGCCTTCCTGTCTTGATGGTCCACATAAATCCATATGAACTAATTGGAGTAGTTTCTCTGTTGAAGCAGAGCTCTTGGATTTAAACTGTGTCCTGGTTAGCTTTCCTACTTGGCAGGGTTTACACACAGAGTCTTGTGGCTTTGATATTCTTGGAAGATCTTTTACTGCCTCAAGATTTTTGAGCTTGATTAAGTGGTAAAATTTTAGATGTCCAAGTCTCCTATGCCATAACCATCTTTCATCATGTTTTCTTACATGACACTCTTCTTTATCTTTATCTTCTTTCAGCACATATACATTATTTTCTATCCTTATGCCTTTAGCCACCACTTGACCTAAATTTACAGATTTTATCTTACAATCCTTGGAAGTGAACACCACTTCACATCCTCTATCACACATTTGACTTACACTGATCAAATTATTTTTCAGCCCATCTACAAGCAAAACATCCTGGGATTTTCCTTTACCATTACTCAAACCCACCATCCCTTTACCCTTGATTTTACCTGGTTCATCATTTCCAAAGGTAACATTTCCTGATTCGATTTTACTTATAGATAGAAAATTATCCTTGTCTCCAGTCATGTGCTTGGAACATCCACTGTCTATATACTAGGGTTTTTTTTTGTTTTTGAGCTGAAAGTACTAGACCACATTTTTCATTATCTTTGTTTTTCCATGTACTGGCATTTCTAGCTAAAGGATTTATCCTTGGATCTGCCTTGTACTTCTTCAGATGGCAGTTTGCATCTTTGTGTCTGAAGTTATGACAGTTATAACATTTGAGCTCATTGTTCAGTAGGTCAAAGTGATTGGTGCTACGTTGTCTATTCATTGGATGCTTAGTTCTATGTTGTAGAGATCGTTTATTTCTTGAACTCCTCAGTTGCATGTCTCTAAAATTAATTTGACAATTTACAATATTATGACCAAAATTAGAACAGTAAAAACAGTAGCCATGGAAGAAATTTTGGTACCTGAAGGATGGCCTTCTTCTTGGCATTTGTTTCTCCATCTTCTGATCTCTTTGTCTTTTATCAGGGATCATCTTGTCTTTATTAGATTTTGGTGGCAGAGTACTCTCATGGTATGATTGTCTGCTGACTTGGAACTTGATCATCTTTACTAGATCTTTTCTTTCTGGTTGTTTGTTGCTTGAACCATTTACATAACCTAAACTAGTCTTCAACAAAGGAGATCTTTGTTTCCTCAAAATGTTGTTAAGTTCTATTGTGGCTTTAATGCTTGGAATATTTTGGAAATACAATGTTTTAAACTTCTCCATCTCTTTTTCTGGTTTTTACTACCTCTTCTTCCAAGGCTTCACATCTTGCCTTCTTTTCTGATAGTTGTTGTTTTAGAATGTCCTCTATTTTATTTACCTCTTCTAATTCCACTTTTAGCAGGGAAAATTCTTCATCAAGTCTTTTATTGTATTTCTTGAACTATATCAGCAATTGTTTTTTCTTTTTCTTCTTAGATATGAGTCTAGAAATTTCTTATAGTGCACTGATCAGTTCTCCTTCCAAGTCAAACATAGCTTCTTCATCGTCAACATCACTTCCTGTGCCTTTATTATCATAATCATCTTTGGCTATAAGCATAAATTCATTAATATTATCTTCACAGGAAGAGTCACTATCTGTGTCTTTTGAAGAGTCATCATTGTTTACACATAGACTTTTCTTTTTACCAAATCTATTGGGTTTGTACTTCTTTTCACATTCAGAATTCTGATCCTCTTTCTTATGTGGACACTTATATGAAAAGTGACCTATCTTTCCACAGTTAAAACATTTGAAGGGAAATTTTCCTTGGTACATGCCTGATGCTTTCTTTAGTCTTCTCACAATTTTTGCTTCAATTTCATCAGGCTCAGAATCCTCATTATTATCTTCTATAAATGATTCTTCTCTAGAGGTGGGTTTATCTTTACCTATCCTCACTTCATAGGCAGTTAGATTTCCTAGGAGTTGGTCAATAGACATAGATTTTAGATCATTAAGTTCTTCTATAGTAGAGACCTTTCGGTTGAACCTATCTGGCAGAGATCTCAAAATTTTATGAACTAAAGAGACATCCTCAATTTTTTCACCAAGTCCTATCATTGCATTTACTTGTTCTTCAACTCTCAGAAAGTACTTCCCAACAATTTCATCCTCGTTCATCTTTATTTGTTCAAAATGTAATATGTAGGTTTGAATCTTGGCATCCTTTACCTTCTCATTACCTTCATAACTATTGATGAGTTTGTCCCACATTTCTTTGGCAGATTATAAGTGCATAACTTTTACAAATTCTATTTATGCAAGCCCACTCAGAATAGCATTCATAGCATTCGCGTTGAATCCGAATTCTAGCTTGTCGTCCTTAGAATCTAGTACAATTGGTTTTACATAACTAGTCTCTACCACATCCCAGACATCTGCACCTAGGGCCATTATGTAGGTTCTCATCCTAACTTTCCAGAAGGTGAAGTTTGTTCCATTGAACAGGGGGGGATTATTGGTTGAAGTTCCTTCATGGATAGTCATGTTTAAGCTCTAGGATCTACCCTTAGATAAAAGGAACCAGCTCTGATACCAATTGTTGGACAACTGAGAGGGGGGGTGACTCAGTTGTTACTGTGCTTAAACAATTATGCCCATTTTAAACTCTTTACAGAACACTCAATGACGATCATAATAAAGTAGGGAAGTAAGCAATAGAATATTCAACATCAATCACACACATGAAATATATAGAGACAGATATTTCCTGAGGAAACCCATAAAGGGAAAAACCTCTTCTTCTTGATATGATAAGTAATCTTTATTTCTATACATTATCATTCTTATGGGCTCCAACTCTTCTTGAGGCTACAACCTCTATTTTACAAGCAGCAACTTGCTAAGAGCACCAACTCTCTAGTTTCTCTAGCACCCACTAGAAGGAAGCACCAACTCCCTGAGTGTTCCAGCACCAATTGGATGGAAGCACCAACTTCCAGTCACATAGGAACCAACCTGTATAACAGAGAACAATAGTTCTCCCTTGCACCACCCTGCCACCCTAGTTTTTCTAGCTGCAACCAGATGGAATCTACAACTCCCTGTGTTCAAGCACCCACTTGAAACTCTTAGGACACCAGTCCTCCCTAGAACCTCCCTACAACCTTGAATATAAAAAATTTGTTCCTGAAACTTATTACAGTGATACAGTATTTGTCAAAATTCTTACCAGTCTCATCACTGTTCTATTGCACTACTCTGCTCTGCCTGCATCAGTGTCTTATTTCTCGTACCTCCTTGAGATTTTTGTTCTTCTGCTCTGTCTCTGAATGCCCACCTCAGCTTTCTCTTCCTCTCTCAAATAAGCATTTATGCTCTATCTCTTTCTTTTGCGCTTTATGCTCTTTATATTATTTCCATTCAATGTGCTACGCCTCTTCTGTGAGTTTCATCTCTTGCAAACAACATGCTTCTACCCGCATGAATAACTCTCAACAGAAGCAACCAACTCTTCTCTGTTCTGCACATATTTATCATTCCAAGTCCTCTGCCAGGGCATACACTTAACTCTTCATCCTCTCTGGTGATCATCCTGAGTCTGTTCTTCATCAGTGATCGTTATCCTGAGATTCTTCGACTTCTTTGGCAGTTACAGTCTTCGGTGCATTTCCATCTATCAATTGTCTAAATGATGAATCTCCACTTCACTGGAAAGTACCTCGAGACTCTTCAGCTCCTCTGGAAGTCACCCTACAGCTCCTCTAATTCTCTGGAAGATGCAATCACTTTGTTCTGGTAGTTACTGAGAAAACTTCAGCGTGTTCATCCCTTTGGCGCCTTTTCCCTTTCTGAAAAATCTACACAGTGGGTGCTAGATTTTCTAGCTAAGCCCCTTCCTTTCACATGACCACCGGTAGTGACCAGGGGCCAATCACTTTGGGAATTCATGTTTTGGGTCATCTGTCATGAGTCACCCCGACTCTCCTAACTCCCGATCTCCCAAACTCCGAAGTGGAGCCTAGTGATGTGCTAGATCCTCCCTCGATATGACCTTGGGTGATGAGCTCACATGACCATGTGATTGTGGGCACATCCAAAGGTGTTTTTAGACCAAATTGTTTTTCTCCCCGCAATTCACTTCGAGCGTCCATGCATCCTTTCCCTAAAACCATGGTTTCGATTATGGCCTGCTCAAGAAAAATAAAGACATGAGCATGTTCTAGCCCCACAATGGAGCACAATCGTCGATCTCATGATCTTGAAGGTGCTTATGAATGGATGGTTCAATATATCTATCCTCTCAAGTCTACGGACCATATCTCACCATCCTACATCAACGTCTGAGATTTACTTCGTGATTCAGGATCCAGTAGTTTCAGATCTCAAACCCTGTTGTTGTTGAATGGATATCTTCAGGAATGGAAGATCTGTTGACATTTGTCCTCTTCAATAGATGGCTTTTCCTTCTTTCCTTTGTCCACGCGCAATCCTTAGTCTCAACAATCAAGTGACATGTGGCCCTCCAAACCAACGGACGAGATCGATTTCACCTTTCGAGCTTCGGGAGTTTCGATTCTCAAACTATGCTTGCTCCCGGAGAATTTCACCCAGAGTCCACGATCCAATGACACATGTTCCTTTTGGATCAATGGTCACAATCCTTTCGGGTATTTGGGGTTCAGGAATCTCAACTTTCCAACCTTTCAACCTTCCTTTGCTTTTCCCCTGGAGCTGACAATCTACTGACGCGTGTCCATTTTGGATCAACAGTCATGATCTTTCCAGGTATTCGGGGTTCGAAATTCTCAAGTCTCAATTGGAAATCCTTAAGTGAGATTTCTCTGAAATATCATATCAGTTGACACGTACCCCCCTTGACGATCAACGGTCGATATTTGTCTTCGATGATTTTCATGTTCTTCCTATCCACAAAACTTTTGAAGTTGTGGATCTTGCGCCACCTGTCCTCCTCATCGATGGACAACCCCAAACCACTTCAAGACTTCAGAAATTTGGGCAAGTGCTGGTGGAAAATCTCCCAAAGTAAAACTCTCAGAGTGATGTCACTTGATGATGTGTCATAACCCTAGTAGCTACCATGTGTCACTTGTATTTTTGATTTTCACATACCTAAAATACTAAATCAACTTGACACTTGTCATCATCTGATTGCACCACGTGTCCTTGATGACATAGTCTTGCTGACGTGGATCTTCATTCACTTCAAGACTTCAGGTATTTCAACTTTTCAAGTCGCCAATTATTCCAAAGTGAGAATCCTCGAACAATAACCTCCTCGCAACTTTTAGACCCAAACTAAATGTTGTTCGTCGATCATGTTCTCAGATCGACGGCTCAATATCTCTGCGATGCTTCTTTTCTAGATTATCATGTCCTTCCACTTCAAACTGATCTGACGGCTGTCATATACTCCAGCTCTCTAGCTCTCCAGACTTCAGGTTTTTCAAGTCTCAAACTGAAAAATCCTCAAAGTGTTTTTCTTTGGAGTTGAGGATCGTGTGCCACCTGTCAATCTTGATGATGGACGGTCCCTGCTTACTTCGAGACTTTGAGAACTCTTCTCTCATACTCTCATCAAAGGCTTAACCTTCGTGCATTTATCTATGGGTCCAACGACTGAGATATGTTCTCCTCTTCTACACGCTCCTCCTAACTGGACACTGATCTAATGGCCACTGTCGCTCCTCCTCCTGAGGTTATGATTTCTTCTGACTTAGAAGGTTTTCTAAGTATTCAAAGGTTTCGGCCTCCGAACCTTCTCCTGCGGATCTCATCATCATTATTCTTGTTTTCCATCGTTGCTATTGTTATTCTTTGCTTTCATGTTTTCCCTCATTGTTCTTGCCATCAATGGCAAGTGCACTCTACCTGTAAACATGCCAACACTAACTTGGGAAGGAGGATTTGGCGAGGTGCGTGCAGATCTCCTATCCTATGCGGAGTTGGCATTGTGGCTTGGTGCATGTAAGAATATTGGAAGAAACTAATAAGAAGAGAAGAAGAGTTGGTGGACGTAGCCCCACACTGGGGTGAACCACGTATATCCTATGTCGATGTGCTTATTGCTATGGTGTTCATGTTGTTTATGTATTTACTTTCTTAGTGTAATGATATTGATGTATAATAGGTAGATCCATTGATTCTTAGTGCTTTCTACATGAATGAATGTTAGATATGCTCTGCTGCTATGTGCTAAATGATTAGATGAGCTTAGATCTTGAGTAATATTGTGTTGTTCTGTAGAAAGGGTTTAACCTACGATGTGAATAAGGGTTAAAAGACTAATTAATGTTAATTGCGAAGTATTATGTTAAGTATTGTGATCACATATCTGTGTCCCAGCTAGGTTGCAGACACCTAAGTCCTGCAACCCCCCCTGCCTCTACCTCGGGTGACACTTCATCTGCTTCGCAGGTGTTGCCGAAAGGGTTGGTAGTTAGGGTTTTGTTGGTGTGTTGTTGAAGCATTGAACCCTAGGTCTGCCCCTGTGCCAACAAATGCTTTCATTGTCGAGATGCAAAACTGTGATTGTTGGGAACTGAAGAAAAGAGAAAGTTATGTGTGTAGATTTGTTGTTGTAGTGCACAGTATTCTACTTGACTTGTGAAGCTCTATGATAAGAAGGGAATCAGATATGAATAAAATAGGTCATATCTTAAATTTTTATGCTCTGGTAAAGGTAAGATAAGTGGAAATTTTTGTTTCGAAAGAATGGATCTAGGTATGTCTGATAGATTTTGTCCTAGTCTGAAAACTAGGGCACGACTAGAAGAGAGAAGATTTGATATGAATAAATCTGATAGAAATAATGAAAGATATGTTATTCCTATGCATAGAAAGAATTTTTGGACTAACAAGTGGATGCAGGATCCTAGAAAGAATTTTTTGTAGGTTCATCATTGTGATCCCAGTGCGTAGTACAAGAAAGGTTGGGGATAGTTTAAGAGAAAGAGAGGATTGACTCTGTTATAGTTGTAGAAGACCGGGACATATTGCTAAGGAATTCCCTGGTACAAGTCCTATTTGTATTTTCTACAAATTTGTTGTTCATGAGGTTTTGGATTGTCCTAAAATGATTGCTAAAGTTGAAAAGATGAATATGAGACAAGAAAAACATGAAGAAGGTCAAGAGACTAAGGATATGCTAGAACACCAGAAAGAATCAGAGACTATATTCTTTCAGATAAAAGAAACCATAAGTGATCATAGAGACATCAGTTTACTAGAGATCTTAAAAGAGAAGGAGTGCATAGAAATAAGAATAGGAGACTTCAACATAGACTATATTCTGGATGAGGAAACACAGGTGAATATCATGACAGAAAGTACTTGGGAAATTTTGGGAAAGCCTGTTATGATTCCTTCATTGCGAGGAATAGGATTGTTTAAAGGAAAGATGATAACCCTATGTGGAAGACTTACTCATGTACCTATGGTTGCTCATGGAGCATCGACAGAAGAAGAATTTGAGGTCATTAAATTTTTTGAGAACATCACTCCTTTTGCACTTTTGTTAGGAAGGGCCTGGATTGAGAAAGATCAAATCTGAAGGAAAGAAGAAGAGGAAGCTATAGAACAGAAAAAGAAATAATTAAGGGATTTCATGGCTAGGAGAATAGCATGCTTAATAGAAGAACAGGAGGCCAAGTCTAAGCAACTAAGGGCTAGAGAACTAGATGTCGAGGTTGAAAGAACGCAAGAAGGCTTAAAGAACCTGTCCATGTACGAGAGAAGAGCACCAGCCCCTGAAGTAATAAGAGAAGAGGTATTCCACTTAAACCCTATGAACGACCCTCAGCAGTGTGAAGTTACTATGGTAAGAGAAGATAAGAATAAAAATTGAAAGAGGGATCCAGTGACTCATATCACAGGAAAGAAGGCCAGAAAGTTCAGCGAAAAGAAAGCAAAGCTAGGAAAATTGCACAAGGTTCCAGAGAAGACTTCGCAGAAAGTAGGCTTGCAGAACTTGAACCTCACTGGAATAGAAGAATAGCGCAGACTGGAACTTCGCCACAATGAAGTAATATGACCGTTGGAGGCATCCCGGTCGTTAGAAAGATGCTTTGGAACAGCTATAAACGCAGTTATTGCCGAAAAGATCACCATTGGACCGTTGGGTCCACGCCATAATGGATGAGGAATTCCTTCCCATCGGAGGAATCCGTTACGACTTTGTCTATTTTATCCATCGAATGTCTCAACGAGGACACTTTTAAAAATTGTGATTATTCAATCCCACAGAGAACTGATTACCACCATGTTGTGATTTTGAGACCTCGCCACCCATTTTACTTACCTTGAGCACCTGTTCGCCTACCCGAGCATTTGACCATGAGTGTGTATGTTGGGAAAATGTAGCACAATAGAGAAGTCCGTAGAAGAAATATTGATCAACCTTATGGTCGAGAAGGTCATGTCCACAGGAGTACAGGCCTCATCAATGGGAGGATCGCAAGCATCCCCCTCGACTACACGATGATCCAGTCAATCTGGGCCATCCCGAACCATGATGGAAAAAAGAATCAAGCACCACGACAACCTAGCAAATGCGAAGCTCATCCCGTCGATCTTTCCCGACTACATCCCACCTCTGTCTAGCGTTGTTAGTCATGACAATGTTTTGAGAGATTTTGAGTACACCCTCATCACTATGTACCTTTCAAAGGGGATACATGCAGTGGGAACACAGCTAGGACTGATCCATGACCTTAAGATCAGTGACTTTAACCTGGGAGATAGGAATAATTATGCGTCTCTTGCACTGCATAAGTACTTGACAAAGACAATGGGGAAGAAGCCGAAGATATTCCCCCATCCATGGACTAAGGAGATCGCGAGGTCCAGCATCCTCAACATCATGAAGATACCCCACTTCGACAGACATCAGGAGCTTAATGTGTGTGATAAACTCCTCCTGTCATGATATCATGGAGGTTATCTATGGTTAGACAGGCACGTGACTGTGGATCTAGCGTTGATCCACATGATCATTGGATTAAGCATGCAGGGACCAGACCCTCAGAAATTCTACCCAGGAAAGGCTGCAGATCGCACCTTGGTGTTGACACAGAGGCATACCTAGGGTTCAACGCTACAATGGCACACCAACAAAACCCTAACTATCGACCCTTTCAGAAACACCTGCGAAGCAGATGGAGTCTCACTCGAGGTAGAGGCAAGGGGGATTGCAGGACTCAAGTGTCTGCAACCTATCTGGAACACAGATCTCTGATTACAATACTTAACATAGCACTTAGTAGTTAACATTCATTAGAATTTAACCCTTATTCACATCACAGGTAAAACCCTAATTACAGAACAATGCAGTATTCAACAAGATCTAACACACCCAAGCACTTAGCACATAGAAATCGAGCAAATCTAGTATTCATTCACATTACTAAACACTAAGATACTATATCAAATGCATCTAACATACATAAAGATGAAAGCACTAAGCATAAATCACATCAATCACACAAAGCAACCATAACACAAGATATACATGGTTGACCCTTAGTATGGGACTACGTCCACCAACTCTTCTTCTTCTTTATTATCTTCTTTCAATGCACAGAGCCACAAAGCTAACTCTGCATAGGATAGGATATCTACGTGCGCCTTGCTAGATCCTCCTTCCCTGAGTTAGGTCACAACACAAAGCCTTCTTACAAAGTCTGCACACAAGCTTCTTACAATCACTTGCACTTAGCTCTGCAAGTCTTAACACATAGTATGAACAAAGCCTCTAGCTCCGCACTAAGTCGATTCTACTAGGTCTCTCCACACCTTTCTTACATCGCCTAGATATCTATTTATACATTAAAAATGGGGCCTAAACATGGGTAAACCCATGGGCTAACATCCCATACCTGTTACATAAACCCTAAACCCAAAAATATCACAAAAGGGGGAAATATCCCGTGATCTCCACTTCGCCTGGAGATTCATCTTCGACCAGCCTATCGAAGTCCCCAAAATTGGTCAAACATGACCATCATTTCCACAAAACCTGTTCAAGGTCCAACACCTGGTGCAGTGAATTAAGGACACCTACGGTGATGTGGATAAGGGGGTGCGGGGCTACAAGGTATCCTCATCCAAGATGTCACATTGCGCCTATCTTGTTAGTTTATCGTTGGTAATCTAGTCAGGAAGAACAGACCAACGCAATTCATAGGGCTCGTCATCGACCTCACAAGAAATTGCATTGAAGGGATGCAGATGAACTGGGCGAGCTACCTCGTCAACCAATTGGAGCAGGATTGTCGCGAAGCGCAGGACCAGGGCTATGAGTTTCACTTCAGTTGGTTGTTGATTCTTGTTTCCTTTGTCACTTGGGAGATGCCGAAGGGAGCAACCTTCCCTGAAGTCAAGTCATCTAAACCATTGGCCATGATGTTCACCACCCTATGGTATTCAAGTGATATGGTGAAGCAGTGGTAGTCGAACGTTGTCTTCCACATGTACTACGTATAGCTCACGTGAGCCATTTAGTCATTCCCTCGAATGACTCTGAATACCTTGCATACTTATAGGCCAATAGTGAAGTTCCATGCAAATAGGCACTTCATTTACATCACTGTGTGCAGAGATGAAAGCAAGGAGGAGTTGCAGTCGTATTACAAATTAACCAATGAATACATGGAGGAGATAACCAAGGAATGGTTGGTTGAATTCCTTGTACCAGTTGAGTAGACAGAGCTCTCCAACCCTGATATCATTGGAAGTCCTTTCATCACCCGAGAATAATATGATGGACCGAGCAGTGCCAAGAAGAAGAAGAAGAAGGAAGAGGTGTAGGAAATAAACAACACATCGGAGGAAACTGCATCTGATTCACCTGGAGGAGGAGGAAATGACAAAGTAAAACAGGAAGAGGAAGGGGAAGAAGACAAGTAGGAAAAGGGTGAAGTGACACCACCTAAGGCTCTCCTTACAGAATCTGAGACATCAAAGAAAAGAAAGGTTTCTTCGAAGAAACCTTCAGTGTGGAAGAATTCACGAGCCAAAAAAACCCAGTCGCAGACTGTGCTCATAGTGGATGACATTGACCTCATCGTCACAGTTGTAGCAAACACTTCGGAGGATAATTTTCAATGAAACGAAGCCAAGAAGAAAATAATGTATGACAGGATCGAGGCAGAGCTGAAAGGGGTACAACAAGACCTCTATTCGAGCCGCACAGTGTCCACTACGTCATCGTCATCAAAAGGTGTAGAATTGGGGGATGAGCCCACCCAATTGTGAAGGATAGCAGATGCTACAAAGGCTCACCTTCGACGAGTACAGGAAGAAAAGGAGAAGACCATAGAGGCCTTGAAGCAATCAAAGGATGAAACCTTGGAGAAACTTTGGGTTGCGCAGCAAGAAAAAAAGATGATCTCCGAGCGAAATTTGAAGAGGATAGAGAGCAGATCTGGAGAGAAAAAGACCAGTTGCTCACGGAGCAAACTTCGGTCAAGGAGGCAATGGATAGAGCAATTCTCTCTGTGTCAGACTTGGACCAAATGGAAGAGGAGATAGTTGAGAGCCAAGTAGGGAATCTCGCTAAAGCCATTCAATATCTTCAAGCAAGAGTAGCAGAGTTTTAACTACAAGTAGTGGCGAGCACTCTGCAGGAAGTGTGAGATCAACGGAAAGAAACTGTCAGGAGCGTAGAAGAAAGAATCAGGGCGTTAGTCACAGAATGTAAGAAAATCAGTAACCAAAGTGCATAGACTTACAAGCACCTTGCAAAAGACCTAGAGCTGAGGAGATTGGAGGCACAACTCCTGGAGGCGAAGTAATAGGCATCGATAGTGCAAGTGCATTTGAAGTTTCTTACTGCAGTGGAGAATATGAAAAGGTCGCAGGAGCAGCGCGTAGTTTAGCAACAAGTCAATACCATTCAGATTAGAGTCATGGAAGTGACCCAATGACTCAAATTGGTGTAGGACGAAGCCTGCACCCTCTTTTAAGAGATCGAGGGACAAGGTGCACAGCTAGAACAAGTGGTCACCACGGTGGAACAGTGTTTGGAAGGGCCTGTCACCGAGAAAGTCATTCAGGAGTTTGTCGAGCAGGAGGCTCTGGTGAAGTAGCGAGTCAAGGTAGCTTGAACTAAGCTTGAGGCCTTTGAAGCAGAGTTTCCCAGATCAGAGTGACTCGGGATGAGTCACGAGTGAGTGTTGGGGGCTTGTTGGCCCTTGACCAGGTTTTGAGGAAACGATGGTCATTCTTGACCACTTTTGGGACTTCAAGAGGCTAGTCGAAGACGGAGCACCCAGGTGAAGCAGAGATCATGGGATATCGCCCCATTTTGCGTACTTTTTGGGTTTTAGGGTTTATGTAACATGTATGGGATGTCGGCCCATGGTTCTTACCCATGTTTAGGCCCCTTTTTTAATGTATAAATTGTAGAAATTTCAATACAAATTAAGTATTTCCTGGGATTCTCCTGATCTAACAATTATATGCCATTGTTAAATACATAATCAATTCTACTATTATTCTTGTGGAAAATTAAACCATGATCACAACCACAATCACAAAGTGAAATATCAAGAACACATAACACAGAAGTTTTACCGGGAAAGCGTAAAGATAAAAACCCCACTATCATATATTATGTATATCATGAATCATGAAACAATCTCATACAAAACTCTAATCCAAGAGCTCTCAGTACAATACAATCGTTTCACACTGTCATACACAAATCAGCAAATACATGTGCCAATTCCTGTGTCCAGATAGCTTGCCTCCTCTGCACAAATCCTTGCAATTTGAATTCTCACAATGATACGAATTTCCTAGTTTGCACATGCTCATAAACATATCCACTGCATGTGTGATCAAATCGCAATTGATAGCCAAATTGTCTCTTTCACCTATTATCTCAACTTGGTCTCCACTAGATCTGACATGCATGTAGTTAACCATGGTGAATCTTCAGTTGCATGTGAGTTTACTGATTTACTGAACTCTCACTAGTGCATGTTTTGTTACAACTAGTACAACTAATCTTAACTCACTTAACTACACTTCTAATTCTATTACAAATCCAACTCACTCAGTTATGAATGAAATAATAGATTAATATTTATTGTCTAATTTATTTAAGGGAAAAGTAAATTAGACACATGTTTCTTGTTGACTTTTCAACACTCCCTCTCAACAAGAAATGGATTATCCTTCACCCCAATCCTGTCTCTATGATATTTGAATTTTCTCCTGGTGAGAAACTTCGTCCGAATGTCTGCATCTTGATCTTCTGTAGGAATGTATTTAAGCAACATGATCTTCCACTGCACACAATCTCTTAGATGATGATACCGGATATCTATATGCTTAGATCTATCATGAAACACAGGATTAATCGAGAGTTTAATGCAACTTTGATTATCACAATAAATCACTGTCGGATCTAAATGAGAACCAAACAAACCAACCAAGATCTTCCTCATCTAGATAGCCTCACATGCATCTTGACTCACTGCCATGCATTTCGCTTCCGCTAAAATGAGTGCCACGGATCTTTGTTTCTTGTTGTACCAAGAAACAACTGTAGATCCGATACTAAAGATCCCCCCTGATGTGCTCTTTCTGTCCGTTGGGTTGCCCGCCCAATCTGCATCTGTGAAGCCACGCAACTTCACCTCATCCGTCTATTTGTACCATAATCCATACTCAGATGTGCCCTTCAGATATCTTAGGACATGCTTACCCACCTTCCAAAAGAGTTTGGTAGGCTTAACCATTGCTTGACTTAGTTGGTTAACTGCATAGCAAATGTCCAGTCTCATGTTCACTAAATACATTAGTGAACCTACTAACTGTCGATAGACAGTAGAATCCACTACTTCTCCAGAAGTAGCATCCTCTTTCCTCCAGTTTCCTCGAAGAGGAGTATCCATGGGTTTGCATCCCTCCATGTGAAACTTACCCAGTATCTCCCTTGCATACTTTCCTTGAGACACAAAAAGTTCAACATCTCGCTGCCATATTTCCAAACCAAGGAAATAATGAAGAAGGCACAAATCCTTCATCTTAAACTCCTTTGCAAGGTCCTCCTTGCATGAGTGTATCATTTTCTCATCACCAGTCAGTATTAAATCATCAACATAAAGCACAATGATTAAAAGCTTACCCTCCAACACAATTTGGTATAGGTTTGCATCTGCTTCACTTTTTGTGAAGCCCAATCCAGTGAAATAGCTATCTATCTGAGTGTACCAAGCACATGGTGCTTTCTTCAGCCCATACAGTGCTCTCTTGAGTCTACACACATGTGAATCTCTGTCAAAGGTCTCAAAACCTTTTGGCTGTTCAATGTACACTTCTTCCTCAATGATCTCATTGAGGAACATAGTTTTTACATGCATCTGATGAATGCACCAGCCCATCTGCGTTGAGAGTGCAAGGATGGATCTTATGGAAGAGTACCTTGCGACAGGTGCAAAGGTCTCATCATAATCTATCCCCTCGATCTGTGAGAATCCCCCTGCCACAAACCTGGCCTTGTATTTCTCCACACTCCCATCAACAACTTGCTTTACCTTATAGATCCATCTCGAACCTACCATTGATTTATCAGTCAGTCTTGGGACAATTTCCCATGCACTATTTTTGACAATGGAGTCATACTCCTATACCATAGCATCAACCCAGGTGGGGTCCTGCACTGCTTCCTGAAAGTAATATGGTTCAGTCACAATACATTTTCTCATGAGAGCCATGTATCCAGCAAATTGATCAGGAGACTATCTATGTCTGCGCTGTGAAGTAGGGGCTCCTACATTCTGTGTAACATCTAGTCTCAATCTGTTAGCTTTCGTGGTGCGCTTTCTGCCATTTCTGATGGATGGATCTTCTTGAGTGGTTTCCTCCACTCCATGAACTGTGAGATCGGAAG
>CBVK0100352509.1:0-20933 GCA_900067695.1 Picea abies
GGACCATGTGGGCCTCGAGACATGATCTCCTAGTTATCCCTAGATATCGGGGATAACAAATACATCTACTTCCCAAACATCATACAAGTGTGATCTATGCAACTAGTGTTCTTTCTTAAAGATTTTATATTTCCCAACCCCCAAACTAGATGTGTGCCTTAATTCCTAGTTCCACCAAATAACTGCCCGGTGCTCAAGATACTGGGCTTTTAACCCCAGCCTAGCTTCCAAGGTCAGCCCGTCACTTCACCACAATAAGAAGTAGTCAGAGAGGGGATCTCCCCAACGAAATCGCGGGACGGTCCCCCACCACTTCCCCCAAAGACTGGCCCTCTTACCCGTTTTAGATGATGGAAAAAGAAGATTATGACCCCTAAAATGTTACTAAGTGTTTTAGGGACCCTCGGGTGGGTCTTTAAGTGTGTTGGGTTCGTTTTAGAAAGTTTTAGACAGTTTTATTTTAGTGATTTAGCGTATGGCCGTGAGGAAAATGTCTAAAACGAGTGCTTGAAATGAAAGGATTATACCACCATATACATGTAAAGATAGAGCAATATTGTAATGAGTGTTTAAACCATCAAAGTACCATCACATGTAAGATAACTTAAAAGGTATTAACCATGTAACCATAAACCATGTAATGATATTTGAAAATGAGACGAAAGATAGAAACTTGAGGCACTTAAATGATTAAACCATTAGCATGTGAGATGACATATGGTACTTGCAAAAAGTTAAGAGTGTGAGAGCTTAAATAGTTAAGAGAGTTAAACCTTTAGCATGAGTGTTTAAACTATCACATCTACAACATTATCATGTTACCACAAGTGCATTAGATCATGAGCAATTAAACTTTAACTTGTGAAAGATTTAAACCATCATCATCATATCATATGTGTGTAAGATGTGTGAGCAATTATATCATGCAACTTTTAAGCACTTAAACCAAATTCTGAATGTGTTGTGTGCTAAAAATCAAGTGAGAGATCAAACTTTAAGAGCACTTATAAGATTTAAACCATAAGCAATGTAAGATAAATGCAAGATTTAGGAGAGCTTAAATGTTTAGACCATAAGTGTGTGAGGTAACGTAAAAGTACTTGCAATGTGTTAAGGTGTGAGAGCTTAAGAGACTAGAAGATTTAGATTATTAGCACAAGTGTTAAGCTATCCAACCATAAGCAATGAGAAACAAGAGCATATGAAATACTGGAAAGAAACTAAACTTGTAGATGAAAAACTAACTAAGAGATGATCAACTTCTAAGCAAGACAACCACCACAAGTTTATTCCCTTAAGCCAATGGCGATATTGGGGATGACTCCCCCAAGGTGCCGGCAAGTGAAGCTATCACTATCAAGATAAACTTGCACAGAAAAGGGGGGCTTTGAGTCCAGCCACTCTGGTGAATCAGAGGCGTTCTTGAATATGAACGAAGGACAAGCTGCTGGCCTACCCCTCAGGCAAGAACTATCTTGACGATGCTAACTATCATTATTAGATTGATTTTAGATAAAGAATGAAAGAGTATACAAACTAATCTAAGTGTTATATTAACAAAAGAATGGCTATCTAAACTAGATTACTTTTATGAGCTCAAACTAGTTAGGAAAACTTCAGAAATTTGCAAGAAATGAAGGAGAAGAGAGGAGAAATGTCACCCAAGTCAAGGAGAGTGCTTGGGAAAGCCTCCAAGGTGTTGCATGCAGCTTATATCCTCAATGTATATCGTTGTCCTGCAAAATCAGCAAGCAGAAGCTTGCCGGAAATGCTGCAATAACACCAATATTAGTTTCAGAAATTTCTGTGCATGCACAGAAAATTTCCAGCAAGGTGTTGTGATATAAAAATTGAAATTTTTGACCTATCTGTGGGTTAGAATGCTACAGAGAATGGAAATGAATGATAGAAAGATATCAGATCTAAAAGCAAAGCTTGGAGTGTATGCAGGAAGTGATTGTAAACAGCTTCTAAAAGACTCATCCACTCCACAACCTGTGAGACAACCTGCAACTCAAACAACAAGTAGATCTATAGCAGCATAGTATTGTGGTTAGCATAATAAATCTGAACTAATTCATAATCTAGATCTAACCAATCAAATACATAAACTATCAACACTAATGTCTATTTAGTTCACCCTAACAAACTAATTTGCTAAGGAATGCTAGCATATAAACAACAAGATTGAGAAAGAAACAATATCACCTCATGTGATCTTGATCATGAGACTAATCTCTACAATCCAAAATGTCCTCCAAAGCTTTCTTTATTCATCCAATATGAGAACCTTAACCAGTGAAGCAATATGGCAGTGATGTGAGAGATATGGGAGAATAGGATGATGGAAAACCAGTAGCATAACTTTACTCAAATGAAAGGTGAGAAAAGAGTGAGTGAGAGGTCTCTTAAATAGCTTGAGAAGCTAAAGAGACCCCTCTTGGATCTTCAACACTTGTCAAAGATCCAAGGGAAGACAACTCAATGACAAAAATCAGCCAATGAGGTGAATGGCTTTTAGGTTGAATGAAAAAGGAAAAAGAATGAGTTAGAAAGAGGAGAAAGCAAGTGAAAAAGAGGAAACAATGGGTAAGAAGAGACCCACGTCCCAAAAGAGTGATAGTATGAATGCTTTCATTCCATTTTTTGAAGAGATGTTTCCACTTCCCATGTGCATTAACAATGGAAAGCGTGAGTTAAAAGGAAAGGCGTGAGCTTTCCTTTGAGGACGTGGGGAGGTAAGTTCATGCCTTTATTAAAGCAAAAATCAAAAGAAAGAAGAAACTTCCAAAATTTAAAAAGGGAGACACGTGAGGTTTTAGAGGGAAAGGAGGCCCACGTAAAGGGAGGTACGGCTGGATTGGGGGACGTGGAGTACGTGGAGGAGGGAGGTCCCCACGAATCCAAATTAAGAAGGTAAATAAAAGTCACGTACGGCTTGGTTAGAACATACGTGAGGTAAGGGGCGTGGGTTTATTTAAATGTAAATTTAAATTAAAATGGGGAGTGGTGTGATGGACCCACAATTTAATTTTAATAAAACTTAAATGTATTATGTGGGGGGAGGAAAAAGACGTAGGATAGAAGTGGACGTAAGAGTGTGGGGGCGTGGAGTGATAAGGGTCCCACGAATTAATTTGATAATGACTTTGCATTTAGAACATGGGAGGGGAACGTACCATTTCACTTAGGTAATTAAATTGAAATTTAATTTTAATGAGTGGGTAAAGGGTAGTATTTAATTAAAAAATAATTTTAATTAAATGTGGTTTGAAAAGGTAGGTAATTAATTAAAATTTAATTTTAATTAAAGATGGGTTAAAAGGGTAGGTGAAGGGTAGGAATAGGTTAGGGAATGGTTAGGTGGGGTCTTTCTCATCACTATGCCTCTTACTTCACTTGATTTGGTCCACTTTTACAAAAATTACATTTTGCCATGTTCCGGGTTTGGCAATTAAAACCACCATTTTTCCCGAAAAACTCCTAAATGGACAAACAACCTAGCAAAACTTGTCCGACTGAGTTGAAACTTTAAATACCCAGAATTAATTGATTAATTAATCAATTAATTAATTCGGAACTTTAAAAAAAACCTAGCTAGACCTAACGAAATTCCGCGAAATTTCGCGTGCTGTCTTACATGGTCATTTACAATAATCCTAAGAGGTTACTCAATGAACGAGATCACCAGAGCGCCTTCCACCACTTTGGAGGAAGCCTGTGGAGGGAAAAACTCAAGGGAGATTAACCCGGCTGGTTAGGCCACATTAACCTCCTGAGAATAAAAAACCCTCGATGAAAGGAACTCCCCTGATGTCAACATCCAAGGTACCTGACCTAACTATGATCCATGTAGACTTATTACATTATTAACCCACGCAGGGGTGCGGTAATCCCGCTTACAAAATTTTGTGTTGGAGCATCAAATGCCCAAGTAGAACCAAACATGTCTTCTACATACTTGCATCTGATGATGCATATCTTCATGGTACATGAGTTGAACCCTGTGCTGAATAGGCAGTCAACAGGGCTTACTGGATCAAGTGTCTCATCATAGAAAACTCCCTCTGATTGTGAGAATCCTCTAGCTATAGATCTCGCTTTGTATTTCTCGACACTTCCATCAGCTGCATACTTGATCTTATAGATCCACTTGGAAGTCACCACAGACTTCCCTTCTGGTCTCTAAAGAATATCTTATACATCATTGTTTAAGATATATTGGTATTATTTTGTTATGGCATCTTGCCATACCTGTTCTCTTGTTGCTTCTCCAAGACAAGGAGGCTCGGAATCAATGAAGTGGCTCATGACTTAAGGATAGCTCGAAAATCTCTTTTGCTTTCTCGAGATGTGCCTTGAGAGGCTTGTATGTTTCTCTTCCTCCTGCAGAGTGAGCCTAGGCAGGCCTTTTATGCCCCACTACAATATCTCTGGACATATCAACTGGAGCAACTGGATTAGCTGGAATAATGACTGTCTCCCTTTGAACTACTGAAAGGGGGAGAAGGTATTGTCTCACTGTCAATCTCCATCTGAGATTCTATGGATCTTTGAAAGGCTATCTCTTCTTCAAGGACAACATCTCTACTTGTCTCAATCTGTCTCTGACCAGGGATGTTGATCTGGAATGTCTAAGAAAATTCATTATTATCCCATAAATGTATCCTTTCTCCCTGAAGGGTCTAACTTGGACTTCTTCTCTTTAGGTACATGAAAATACACTGGGCACCCAAATATCCTGAAGTGTTCAATCTCAGGCTTCACTCTGGTGAAGGCTTCTAAGGGAGTTATGTTTTTCAAAGTCTAGTGAAGACTCTAGTTCTGAACATATACTGTGTCATGCATGCTTCTGCCCATAGAATCATAGGAGGATTCTGATCATGCATTATTGCATTGGTTGCCTCAATGATGGTTCTATTCTTCCTCTTTCTCAAATAGTTTTGACTCCCTCTGAGTCAAGTGACTCCCTCTTAAGGATAAACATCTTCCTTTGTTGTTAACCTATCTGGAACAAGAAAACAAAAAGAACCAACACAAGAATATCTCCTAAAGCGGAATAATGAGTACATCTCTAGAATCAAAACAATTTAAGGATTGTTGTCACAGCTACAACACTTACTTGTAATGTAGAAAACTTTAGAAATATAGGTTAGAGGAATGACAATTACAACAATCAAACCTGGGGTCTTCACTTCCAATGTGTTGTTCCTCTGAATGAACTGAGATCCCTCTGGATCCATGACTTCAGCAAAAAGGTTCCTTCCTCCTCAAATTACCCTCATGACAATGATACAAATAATATATATACAAGTGCATACCTGAGGGTGCTAATATGATTTCTCCAATGGCACTTGGTTGTTCTCTGTCCTCTGAGATCTTCATGAAGAAGGTAGTCACGGTGTCACCTTTTGTCATCTTGTTATTTTGAAGCTGGCCCTTCAATGTAAGATTTTGTGTAGATGATTGGTTTCTTTGTCTTGTCATCATCTTCCTTCCATTCATCAATAGCTATCTCTGGTAAACTTTTTTGTATCACCCACCATACGTTTTCCTCTGAAGTCTTATCTTCTAGGAACTTGAAGTTGCTTGATCCATCAAGCTTATCTTCCATCATAGTTTTGCTCATCATATTTTTAGATTCTTCACAAACCCTTGTTAATTGGGCTAGAAAACCTAACAACTAGGCTAGGCTAGCAACCTTAGGTTTTATTGGGCTTATGACTGCCAACAATAAGCCTTGAAAGTTAGAAGAACACAGGTAACCTTGAAAGCTTCTTCAAAGAGCTGCAAAAACCATAAAAATAGAAATCTGCAGAAATTTGTGAAACCCTAGAAACCCTAGGGCCAAATTTTCAAAATGCTCGGAATTTCACTCTGAGAGTCTCTGGAGGTGCGTTGGAGAAGGCCGTACTCTCCTATGTCAAAATTTTCCTCAACGCCCAACTTTTAGGGGCTAAAACACCCAAAAGAAGAGGGTCATACAGATTTTTCTGGAAACCCTAGGAGGGTCATACGGTTCTGCAAAAAAGGAGGGATGACTGGTAAAAGCTTGTAGCTTGTGCAATGGGTTCTTCAAGACCTATGCTCTGATACCATGTTGATTTTTCAATATTCAAGGTTTAAGCATGAAGTTCCTTCCATTTTAGCATTTAACTTAAACCATAAACAATTTTGTTGCAACAACCAAGATCACAAGAAGAAACACCATGCACAAGTACACAAGAAGTATCCTGGGAAACCCTTCTCAACAAGGGAAGAAAACCCAGCCAATCCTTTGTTATATTCTTCAAGAGAAAGACCTTCACCACCAAGAAAACCTAGCACACAAGAGGGTGCTTTCAAACCCTAGAAGACTAGCGCCCAAGAGAGGTGCGCACTTCTCCCAAGTAGATGTACTTGCTGAAATTTCCAAACTCACAAAAAAGATATGATTCCTCAATGGGGAATCTACCTTTACTTATATTAGACTTGACCTATCAACAGAAGTGTTTATTGGCACAACAGGATCGACCTCTCTAACTCACAATATAATTAATATTAACCAGATTAATTATCTTTTACATTAATTATCAATTACATTAAGGTGGGGCCAACCTATACCCTTTACATTACAATTAGGGTTACAGGCAGGTCTGACTCTTGACCAATATAGCAAGGGATCTCATACACCCACTAGTGCTCAGCCACTAGGGGCACATCATAGGGATGTCCATAACTCTATCTCACTGCATTACATAGGAGAACCACTCTCACTAGTGCTCAGCCACTAGGATCACGTTCACCTGTGCTCGTCCACAGGCACGTCCACTCAACAGATCTTCTTTCCCATTGCATTACGCAGGCGAGTCATCTGGAGTTCATCATCTCAACTCTCTGCTCAGAGGAGGCTAATACATCGTCTTCATCTCTATCTCATGACGATGCACCCAGCTCTATGGGAATTCACACGTTCACCTTGTGCTCAGCCACATGCACATCCAACTCAGCAGATCTCCTTTTTCACTGCGTTGCACAGGAGAATCATCTGGAGTTCTTCTCAACTCTCTTTAAGGAGGAGGCCATCACTACGTTCCAGTTCTATCTCAGATAGGAACCACACACCCAACTCATGGGCTCTCTCTCGAGTCGACTCAATCAGTTTGTGTCCTGAAGGATGTCTCATGCAACTGTAATCATCAACAACAATTTATTTCCCCAATGCAATAAGTAAATGACTAGTGCCTTTAAAAAATGGGTTAATGGAGTCAAACAAAGAAAGAGCTAGAGGTACTACCTCCTTGGGGGTGTAAATCCTCTTACTCTCCAAGGTAAGTATCTCTAGATAGGGTTTAGGCTAAGAGGGTGTATGCCCTTATACTTCTCTTAGCAAACCCTTGTCAAACCAATAGCATGTAAGCATAAAGTGATGGAGACTAAGGTGGGGGTGTATGCCCTTATACTCCCCACCTAGCTCTAGCAAATAACCTTGTCTTGAAAAATAAATGATAGCAACAATGTAGAAACCTTACCAATTCAAGGTAAAAGCTGAGACAATCCACCATAAAAGCTAGAGAAAATCCTTCCAAGGCTAGCGCATCACTTCCATCAACCAATAATCCAAGCCATAGTCATAAACAAAAGCACAAGAGAGAGAGCTAGCCAAAGACAGTGAAAATTTTAGTCCAATGCCTCTCCAAATGGGAGAGTTATGTTAAAATGAGATCCCATGATCTCTTATTTATACAAAATGTCACTAAGATAGTTTGTCCACATAATTAAGGGTAAACCACAAGACTAGGTGTCAACAACCCTAATCTTGCCCCTTTTACAAAGTAATATTAAAAAATTCAATTTAATTTCACTTTTGCACAAAGAAAAACCCTAGTTTATAAAAACGTCACCCCTTTAGGGGACGTTTTGGCACTAGGAGAAGGTCGTTGGTGATGGAGGAGTGTAGAAAGGATTCCCAAAGCCACATGTCAAGCATCCAAGTCACTTTCTTCATGGTCAAAGCCTCAAACCCCTCAAAACGTCCTTGTGCCAATGCATGTCAACCTCACCACCAAACCCTAACCCCCTAGGTGACGTCATGCCTCTAAAAGTGACGTTTTGCCTCTCCTAGGCAGAACGTTTGACATGTGGGGCCTAGGTTATGTCGTCCAAGTCATCTTCTAGGCCTTCAAAGTTTGATCTCTCTCATCCAGCATGTGGGCCCTTGGGATCCACCTATGGGCTTCAAGCCCCATGGAAGCCCAAGCTAGGCTTGTTCTTCCAAAATTGTCCACCAACTAGGTCCTACAAAGACAAATAAGCACGCCCTCCAAGGATCTCAAGTCATAACATCATGATAAGTAAATCCAATCACTAAATGAGCCACCTAAGCATGTGCATCAAAGATTACCTTGTCAAACAATTAAGTGCTCAAAGACATTATGCGATTTGTCAAGCTCGAATATGGAAGGGTTGACAAGGTGTCCTATTGGGTGGATCTTTCCCTAGGTCAAGGAGTGTTTCCAAGAGATCCCTCTCTAAGCCATGTAAAGTGGATGAAGTGGTTAGGGTCAAGACTCAATGGGCATGGGGTTCATGACATACAAGGGGTTGTAGTGTCTCATTCATGGGTTCCTTTGCAGAGGGTGTGGTATCTTCGTTTGCAATGCACTTTTTCCAAGCCCATTATTTTGTCATTCTTTGTTTCTTTCATAAATTTAAGGACAAGTTGAAGGTCACTGTGAAAATTCCAGGTCCTATCAGCTTGCCTTCTTGGTCTATCTTTGACCAAGCAAAGGCTCTAAGTTTTCACTGTCTTGTTTTAGTTTTCTGTTGTTTTATAACAGCCAACAGTCATGTTTCTTTTGAGCTGATTGTTATGGTTATATTTTCAATTTGGGTGCTATAGCATGTCGTTTTTGGCATAGGAAATTAGTACATGCAACTCAAATAAATATAACACACCTAATACATCGTTTAACTACTAATAATGGACAGATCTAAGAACTAATAGCATGCATTTGTAGACACAGTATTTTTGGTCAACATGACCCTGGACAAAACCACCCCGGGGAAAACCAGTTTGAGATCTAAACGTATATATGAGGAAAAGCAAGTATGGGTTACAGTAAACACAATAAATGATGGAACCTGATACAATAGCAACTCCAACTGAGTTGATATACAAGCTCCCTCAAGCAGATGCACCCCTGGATGGTGCGCCCCTCATGCAAACTGCTAGAACCACAGTAAATGCTCCAGAAATCATATGTGATGCCAGAAAGGAAAACCCCTCCGCAGGAATGTAGCTCCAGCTGATGTCCTCACTCTGCAACTGACCTCACTGAAATCTGATGGCTATAAATCCCACCAGGAAGGAATAAGTCTGCCAAACTCATGCGCCCTCCTCAACTGTAGAATGACTCCAATAAAATAATGAAGCAAGTTGCTCCAAGCTTGCTTCACAAAACCTCATGCATCTGACCTCATCTCCATAGCTTGAGTTCTCCTCCTCTCATGAGCAAAACTCTCCATGAATAAGTGTGCCCTCCTTAGACCCTTTGCGCCCTCTTTAGGCAAGAATAGGAAACCTAAGAATCAAGGGTTGAGATCAATCCAAATGAATGGATGAGATCTCACCCATCAACTCTAAATCATAACCCACTTTTGGGTTAAGTTTCCTAAGTCTACTTATGTCTCCAAAATCACCCCAAAGTGATTTAATACTCACTTTATCCAAAAGTGACCAAAATTCACTTTAACCAAAGTCAAAGTGAAAATAGACAAAAGTACTAGGTACAAAGTGTCATGTCCTTCCCTGATGTGCTAAGGAGGACAAAAGCACATGGGGAACACCTCCCAAGGTACAAATCTCAACAGTCATTACCCTAGCGTGGTGTCCAGATAATGACAATGTCACCCACAAATATCTAGCAGAAAATGAGAAGGTTGGCTCGTGATGAGACCCCCTTTCTCTCAACCATGCAACTGAGAGTCATTACCCTGGCTTGGTGACCAGATGATGGTAATGTCATACCACTAGATATTCATGGACATGATAGGTCGGCTCATGATGAGACCTCCTATCCTCCAACTAACCTTTTAAGCATTCTTAATCATATTTCTTGTGGGTCCCCCTTTTCTCAAAGATAAGCGTTTCATTGTTTTCTTGGGTGATCCCTGGGCGAAGCATCTAGAAAGTTTATACATAGGCTTTTATCTTTTACCCAACAACAATCCCTCTGGGCCTTCAGCCTCTTCTTCCCATAGAATGAGGGGCAACCCCTTCTTGGGTCAATACACCCTAAAATCCCAAGAGATAAGGAAATGGGGAGAAATAGTGATGGAAAGTGGTAAGTATGGTCGGGAACAGTACGATGGCTCTTCAAGGGATTTCCTAGTAGAAAACCCATCCCCAAGGAAGACCACTTACTAGGGCACAATGTCAACCACCAAGGTGAAGCAGGGCAAAAGGCATAATGTCCAAGCATATATCATGAAATCTAAAGCAATCTAAGATACAACATACTTAAATGCCTCGAATATTGAAATGATGCTCACCATAATACTGACTTGTACCTCATGGAACAAGGCCCACTGCCTTCCGGAAGCTGGCTGGTGTGGTGGATGCCATTTGAAAATCTGCAACCTCTATGGTGGTGAGAAGGGTCCCCATCTGTGCAAAAGGATACTGCTAGTCGTGTAGTGTCTCGGTACTCCATATCTGCAACTTGAGGGCCTCGAGACATGATCTCCTTTGTTATCCACAAAATGGGGACAACAATCCCTATAATCCTTCACAAGATTTATTAAATTTTTTCTTTCTGAAGTACTTTTTTCAATTTTTGTCATCGTGGGATCTCGATCTGATTCAACATTCATTTCTATGAGACCACCAGGTTTTTCTATTTCTTTTTTTCTTTTTGTACTTGTCATGCATGTCGAGGATCTACTTGTCATCGATGAATATTTGCCAAGGCTCTAAGTTAATTGGAATGGATGGCCCAAAAATTGCTTCTATTTCATCCTGACCATTCACCGACTCATCCGATAGCTTAAATGTTGAAGTTGATACTGCTGACACATCTGACCCAGTTCTTGATTCTGAATGTACTTCATCAAAGTTCATTTATCTTGGGACCTCCTCAAGGAATAAACCATCAAAGGAATCCATAGTATCCTAGATCTCATCAACTCTTTCTTCCTTAACTTCTTTTTTAATGGGTGCTAAAAAATTGGTCAATATTGCATGGTTCCCAATATCCTCTAATTCATAAGCAAGTTCATTCATAGGTTCTTTGGGATCTTCTACATGGTACCTCCTTTCATGTTCTCTATTAAGTCTGATAAAAGTGTTATCACAAGTTGGGATGGTAGCATATGATAAATCCATTTGAAGACTACCCCCCAAACTTGCACCCCACTTCCGAGACAAGAGCATACCCCATGCATCTGGCATATCTATAACAACAACATCCATTAATACTGATATATCCGGGACTGTAGGTGTACTTGAAGATCTTTCATTAGTCCATGGACCTTAATTTCTCTTGAATCCATGGAACAAACATTGTGGTAAGGTCTTGAGATCTCCAAGTTTGCACCTTGAATTGGAGGTGGTACGATTTTTGAAGGCCCCTCCCTTTTGGATTCTTGTGATAACTTGCTTGCTAGATCTAGGACATCTAGGATTTTGTTTTGACAGCCCTGTTTTTCCTCTAGATTTATTGAATAATCAATCCCTTTGCTTTGACAGCCCTGTTTTTCTTCCCTTCTCAACAAACCAAAAAACCCTAAAATTCATCTTTTTACTTTTGTTTAGCAATCTGTAATTTACAACAATTAAAACCATAAATCAGATTGCATTTAGGAAGCAATTTGCAGCCCAAAAACAGATCTTAAGTTGGTTCCTTCATTCCAAGTAAAATCGTTGATTTTTCTCTTGAAACCCTAGGTCGATTTGTTTGTTCTAGCCCTAGTTTGTATGCTGGTTTGTAAATTCTGAAAGGGGCATTTAATTTTGATTTATGTCTCAAGAATTCATCTAGATAAATCATAAAAATCAGAATGGAAATCATATTGTTGTACTGAAAGCAAATCATTGACTTTTTCTAGTTTGAATACCTAGTCGATTTGCTCAATGTGCACCTCTCTCTTTGCTGGCTGGTATATCTTGAAAAGAGGCATTTAATTTATGTTCTAGATCTGAAATTTGCATTTAGGAATATCATACATATAGGTTTAAACTTTGGTTCGTAGATTCTAGGGTCAAAACCCTAGACGTTTTGCTCTTGCCTTAGCTTATCATTGTTTCAGCTCTTGTGAAAGAGCATTGTTAAAGTTTATATAAATCTGAAATTTGTCTTAAGAAAATACTTTAAACCAGATTTATAGATCAGCTAGAACACTCAAGAAGAAAATCTAATTCTTCATAGTTGACATCTAAATCGATTTGCTAGTTTAAGGCCTAATTTGTCATTGTTGTATCTTAAAAGAGGGTTGTTCTTAGATCTTTTCTAATCTGAATTTTCAGCATTAAATATCTTCTAAACAGATTTAGAATTGATCATTTATTTTGTAGAAGCAAGCTTGTTGAATTTCATTGCATAACTCTAAGTCTACTTGTACTAATTTAGCCTTGTTTTATGTCGATCACTTAATCTTTAAGGCTAGTCTAAATCTAATTTAACTTGTGAACCTAAGAACATTAATCATAAACATTAAGTCATAATAAAACTAAGCTCTCTCTTACTCCCACTTCATACTATAACATGTTGAGCTTAGTTGACCATAGAGAAGAGCCCCTTGACTAGGTTCATCCTTAGTCAAAAGTGAGAAAGGCAAAGCCATTGAGAAGACAGTGGTGGCTTGCCTAAGTTGCCCTTAGAGTCTCATCCGTGTGTTTAGGGGACTTTGCACCTAGTGAGAACCTGGGAGGTAACAGGTATGAAATTCCAAAACCGTAGGGCTTATAAGCCCCTCCATAATTGATTCTCTATACACATCTCCTATTGTACAAATACAAAAATGAAGCAATTCTAGTAAACAAAAAACTACAAATAATCAATTGTTTACAATTACCACCACCTTCAATTACATGTTTTGATTTTTATATGATTGACTTTAGCTGATACTACTAAGATCTCAACAATGACAATGAAATGAAGTTTGTGAGAGTGAACAAAGAAAAATAATCTAGGGTTTTATATTATTAAAATAGAACCTAAATATCTCCTTTTGTTTTTAATCTTTATGTCACTTGATAAATGTTTAACTTATCCCTTTTTGAATTTGGATGAATTTAGCAAATTTAATCACTCATCTTTCAACTTCGTCAATTTGTGAATAAATCAAATGCTTGATGAATACAGTGAGACAAGTCACACATAAGACATACCTAGCCAATTGTTCTAGGATGTGAGTTATGAGTTGTGACTATGTGACACCAACCATTGGAGGTTCGACTTTGTGGCAAATTTGGCTGCCAGATAGCATGTCCCTAAATGCAAGTATCTATCTACCCAAGCAATGTTGTATCTTATACATCACACAACCTTAGTTCTTGAGTAGGTATGTGTTCATGCTAACTCCATAACATTTATATCTTGTATTGATTTGCGTCATCTGGGGGGCAACCCATAACATGTAAACCAAATTATAAATATGATGGGATAGAGAGATCATACAAAAGGAAAAAGGAACGCCAAGAATTCTAGTTGCTATCAAATCCATGTAGACTACCAAGGGCCAAAAGCCAAGATCCTACAAGACTACTATTGAGGACGAAAATATCACCTAGGATGATGACTAAATGTATATAGTCCAAGAACAGCCAGTATATTTATACCAGGAAGAAGTCATTATTTCTCCATATGCTCACAATCCACTTGGGAGACTTGAGCATCAAATAGAAGAAATTCTGGAAAATGTAGGATATTGACTCAAAGTTGAATGCCAGTAAGGTAGAAGAGACACCATGGCTGATGTAATCTTTAGAACAGCATTAAACTCCCCAACAAGGGGGGCGTGCTTTCAAGTAATAACAATGACTGCTTGGAATCTCGTCTGTAGACATGTAATAAGGCAATGTGATATAATGTAGCAGCAAGGCACCAAAACTAAAAATAAACATATTTCAAACATGATACTGCTTTAGACCAGATCAAACTTTTGGAAGCAGCTTAGAATGGTAAGCCAATAACCCAACTAGAGCACTAGCTTCTAAACCTTTGCCAGTGTATTTTGTTCAAAAAAACGATTTAAGCAAATGCCAATGTAAATTGAGTTTTCACAAGGCTCCATGAGAAGCTTATTTACTTAAAAGAATGGAGTCTGGACAAAAGAACACATAGTATAACACGTAGATTTAAAATATTTTAGTCAAAATCAAAGATGAATGCTTTGATTATTTCAACTGAATTAATGCTGAATATAAAAATGAAAAGATGTCAAAGGTTTGAAGGAACCACTAAGAAAGACATTTACCCGGATGATTATACATCTATTTCAGATGTAACCATCCATCCAAAGCTAAGCCAGGGAGCTCAAAAGAATTATTCTGAAAAATTAGTGATTCTGGAATGTAATAAAACAACTGGTCTGAACAAACAAAGGAAGCAATTACAAGTTTAAACAATAACCTAGAAAAACCTAACAATGGTAAAGTTTCCAGTTTGACAGGATATAGATGTGCTAAACAAAATCTAGACAAAATTACTTTGCTTCTCTTAATCTATGTTTGTAAGTGTATGCCTTAATCAAAGGAAAAAGAGGGAAAAAAGGAAAGTACTCACAAGAAGATCTTTCATGTCACTAGAAGCTTGAAGCCTTGCACGCTCCTCTAAAGAACGTCCCAATAATACAAAGCCAAGTAACATGACCTGCATGCTAACAAAAAAAGCAGTAGCATTTCCATTTAGCTTTCACTAAAATAAATGGCACATGCATAAGTTCCTTCTTACAAATCACAATTAGCAGTCAAAATATTTGGGAACAAATTCATAAACTCATTGATTATAATTACACATAAATGGGCTCGCAGTGACCTGTAAACAGGAGCATGGTTTTCAGTATATACCTCTGTTCTTCGAATTGGGAAGTCATATTATATTAAGTTTTAAAACATAGCTCAATCAAAACTCCTTATTACAAATGCACCAGTGATAACATGTCCGGTAGCTACCTAGGACCCATTATAGGTTTCCAAATGGCATCAAAAATAAACTAAAAGTGAAATATCTGCAAGGAAGGTAGGACCATGCACAAGATAGAATTATATATATGTAGAGATTAAAATTGCCATGAAAGGTTTTTGCAGGCCTATCAAAATATGAAGCAGATAGAATGTCCAAGCAATTACTTCCGTATGTTAAATACAATGATTAGCATCTGAATTTTCAGGCAATTTACGACCCACATCTGGCAATTCAATCACATTGAAGGGATTCAGTATTTTAGGATAGATAGAAGAGATCAAGGACAACTACATATATTTTGTATGATGATATCTGTAAAGAGAATTTTCTTTGGACCTGGTACCACATATATTGCATGGGGTTGCACATGTGGTTCTTGATTACATGATTCCTATTTTGGCAGGTCGATATCTTGATCCTAGCCTTCAAAAGGTTGGGATGTTGGTAGATGCAGCTTATAGTGGGGGATGTGAAGTAGCTTATGTGGTGGATTGTCATGGCTTGATTCTCTTCACGATGGCATACCCTGGTTAATGGAACTTCGGGGTTTTGATGCTCCTTGGTTCTATGGTATATCTTTGGTGGATGGTTGCCCTTGAACTCCCTTTATTATGACAGTGGGTTATCCCCTTTATTTAACAATGTCACCTTAACTTTATTTTCCACATAAAAGGGGCACATATATAAAAAGAGAGCCACTCTATAGTCCAAAGTTCTTGTTATACTATACCATGGGGCACTTTAATTAAAAGTTATATCAACCATATCATGAAGGCTACCTTCATATTCCTCCTTAACCTCACAACTTTATACCATGGCGCACTTTAGTGGAGTCGTGCCCCTTTTCATACATATAACCTCTCATGTCTTATTTTATCCATATGCTTGAGAGGGGCGCGCATGTTGAGGGGAGATAATAATATTATAATGGAAGGGGGTCCTTTTATGTTAAGCTAAGTATAATGTATATGAGTAGGGGGGGTCAACATATATTGTTTTGAGGGTATGTACCTTCACATCCAATAAGTAATTTGGAAGAGTTGTATGTTGAGATCAGTAAGGTAAATGCTCTCATACATGGAGTCGCCGTCAACCATAGTCCAAGATTTATAAATTCAATGATTTATAAAAAGAGTCACCTTCACTTGCAAATGGGTGTATTATTTTATTATCACAGTGCCACCGTAGATTTAATCCATGTTATGGATTGTTCACATAAAGGATTGTTGGATGTGGTACTTAGATTGAGCAGTTGTGGGCCCTTTTGTTCTCAGTCATTTGGTGAAGTCATAAGATGGGGCCGCAGGTCAAACTTGCACGCATGACCATGGGGTTGCACATATGGGTTTGCCTCACCTTGGAGTCGCCTTACTACATGCCAGCCATATGTGGAATGGGTTTGCCTCACCTTGGAGTCTCCTCAAGGCACCATCCAATCAAGTGAAAGTACTATCTCCAAGGCAAGCCCAAAATTCCATGAAGATACATTCATGCAACAAAGTGAAAGAAGTGACTGGAACATGATGCACAACTGAAGCAACTTCTACCAACACTTTATACAGCATCCAACCCATTTAGGGCTGGACTCCTCACATCACCCTGCAAATCTATGAATCATGTGATAAAATCACATGTGCAATCCTCATGTAATATGGTGGGTAACAGGAGGAAGACTTCTTTTTGGGCACATTTATAATTAATCATTTCTATGTATGGCAAGTACTAGTTGAATGTCTTGGTTCATGTTATCCACCAAATTGCACTAGGGTGGACTTCCAGCGAGCCGCCAAAGATTGAACAACTCCTTGTTCAAAATTTAAAGTTCAGAAGTTAAGGCGGTCTATGTGACCCACTTTTTCCACATTTTGCATACCCTCCGGGGAATTGTAATAAGAGATGTTGCATGATGAACTTTGTAAAAGGTCTTGGCCACCTAAGACTTAGACATGAGTTGTTACTTTGGAGTGTTTTTTTTACTTGTTAATTATATTCTGCTATCTAAGCAATTATAATTTCCGAGTTTTTTCACTCAATTTCTCCAAAGCTAGAGTATATACTCATGGTTAGGCCTTAGCATGGTTCTAAGTCTAGTGTCTAATGTATATTACCATGCTAAACATCCTCCTAAAGTTTTATGGAAATATGTTAAGTCCCCCTTAGGATTTTTTAATTTTTTCAGTTAATTAAAAAATTTCTATAAAACGGAATTTTTTAATTGTAAATTAAAGTTGTAATAAAAAAGTGGTACTAGGAGGCTTCATATGCCTTGGGGGTGCTCATTTTTGGACCTAGAGAACCCACATTACCTAAGTACCCACTTTGGTGAGTGAAATTAGTGATTTTAATCACTAAAAAGTTAATTTTCCTCACAAAACCCAAAATAGACGAAAAAAATCAGGAAAAATCAGCAAACCTATTTTTTGGGAAACATGTATGGGACATGTTCAGAGTCAACTCAACCTCTTGTGAAGATAATTAATACTTGTGGACACATGTGGGAGAGTTAGACATGAGTTGGGCACATGCTACCTTGTGTATGAGTCAATTGCTAAGAGGAGGTGTGCCATCCTTGAGAGAGGTGACGCACCCATGTGAGAGCTCACCAAATTTGTGGGAGGTGGCAACCTGTAATGTTCCCAACCAGTTCTGATTCGAACATTGAGTTTTTTGTGTGTTTTATGGGTTTTCTGGTTGTGGCATTTTGTCAAACACTTTGTTGATTTTAGTCTCTTGAGTTGTGCTGGGGTTTATAATGATGGTTTTAATGTGTGTTTGCAGCAAGAAAAAGATAGCAATGTAGCCCACAACATGTACACAACAAGATATAGTCGAACAACTCAAGTAAATAGCACAAATACCTCAGATCTGATTTTATTCATAATAATAGTTGACCTCATACAAAATGGGACAGATCTGGAATACATAGAGTGTATGGTTGATAATGCCTCCAAGATAGAAAGGAATGTTGAATATATCGTCTCCTAAGAGTCCTCCAATGCTGCATACAAAAGATATCCAAAATCCAACCTGTAATCTGGTTGCTGATGGTGTCTACACTCTAGCAAGTGCGCCCTCCCTGGCTGATGTAATCCAAGAATTCGGCCTCCAAGGGTTTGGCCCAATATTCACTGAAACCCACTACCAAAAGGTAGATCAAGGGCTGGGTAACCCCTATGCCAAATCTCCAATCTATTGGGAAAGGTATTCCCCTCCAGAACACGAGATCCCCAATGCCCAGTGCGCCCTCCTCAAGATGAAATGCACCCCACTGGTAGAAGAAATGAATGGCCTGATGAATACCCTCAAACACTGTTGTAAAAAGGCGCTATGGTGATGGCTAGCAACCCTAGAGTGAGATCTACTGAGTATCTGGTCACCTCTGAGAAAATCAAGCTACTCCCTCAAGATGGGTGCGCCCTATCTCTACAGAAACCCTCCAACAATACACCCTATCTCCACAAAGACTCCTGGAACTGAATAGATCTGATGTAGGATGGTGAGGGAGGAATCTTTCACCTCCGTGACCAAGCTTGGATCAGGAAAGGTGGGATCTTTCACCACCGAGCTGATCTCTAGGGTTTGTTCAGTCAAAACCCTCAAAACCCCCAAGTGCATGGGTTCTCTAGCAAGAGGACAGACATCAAAATGATAAACAACATAATGAGAGAATAGAGGCCATTATCTCTCTTTTATCCCCTCTGTTCAGCTTTTCTCTCCAAGTGACTTTTACTTTATTTTATTATTTCTTAATTAAATCACTTTATTAATTAATAAACCATTTTACTCCTAAAAAGTGATTTATCCATCCTTATGGCTTCTTCAGCCACTGAAAGTTACTTCTCATCATCTTATCTTGTAGTGCTCTTCCTCTCAATTACGATGAGTTATTACACTAAGAGGTTTCTCCAGTATTATGCCCATTATGCCCTTCTTAGTGAATTTAATTAAAATATAACCCATAATAACTCAAAATTACGGAAATCGTCAAAATGCAACAGAACCAAAGCCAAGCTATGCAAAATGGATCTTGATGATGAAATATGATGAACGATGCAAGTCGGGCCCAATAAAACCCCTCAATATCTCTGGAACTCGTTGTCACCCATATTTGGCTACTCTGGTAGGCATAATACTCCGTAATGTGATAATGTCCAAAAGTGGGACATTATAGTCCTCCCTGCTAAAATATTGCTTGTCTTCAAGCTATAACTGAATAAATCTACATATGATACTGGGGTCCCATATCCACCTGTGTGACACAAAGTAGACTCCCCTCAAGTTGTGGCCCCTCCAAGTGCTCACCACGCATGACACCCAAATGCTCTCGATGAGAGAATGATCAATGGCCATAGAACCTCCGTCAACTCCCCAAGCAACCACTCTACTCAAAACTCAACTCCATCAAACACTGAACTACCCAACACTCCAATCCCTAGATCCCATATCAAGATGTGAACCACAATGCCCTGTGAAGTATAGTCCTGTAACACATCAACACCATGAGTCTCCTGCAAATAACACACGGCCTCAACCCGAAATGGGTCTGTCCTCCAAGACCATACCAAACCCAACACGGCCTCCACCAACTAAACATGTTGTTGCCATAGTGAGGTACTACAAAACCTCAACAAGTCACCAACGAGTGACGTGCTTCCCTCAATACTGAAGCTCAATGGAAAATCAAAGTGACTTTCCCCTGTAAAGATCCACTCGCCTCTATCAGTCAATGAAATGCCCATCCTTGCAATCCCAGGGTTCCATGCTAGTCTCTACCAGGGAACATCATGCTGACACAGCACTACTCTGATCATAACTGTCTGCTCAAAGTATACATACTGGATCTCCCACTCCTGGACCCTCATGCTAAACCTGTGATGATTGGGCCTGCTACCAAAAAGCTGAACCGATAAAGGCATCCCTATGGAACCAAAATTTGCCCATCCATCGACCCACTCAATCACAAGTATCAATAGGGAGGACTTGTCTCGCCTCATAGAACAGATCCCAGCAAGCTCTCTCCAAGTAATCCAAGAGTGAAGTATGTTGCTCGCTGGCACAACCCGGACCCTCATAAGATGAAGCAAACTACTGACCAAATGGATTCCCGGATCCCAGAGCAAATTTGAAAGTTCATCACTTCCAATCCCCACTAACTGCTGATGAGCCATGTTATCCCTGATATCTAGGGATAACTAGGAGATCATGTCTCGAGGCCCACATGGTCCTAGACATGCAGTACCGAGAGCAGGATTGACTTGAGCATGGCCCTGGAGGTCCCATCTCTCTTCTTCTTCGTCAGATTTGTCCTGTCAGCAGTAGCAGTTTCCATCACCACTGGCCTGGGCTTGCATCGGAGAGGACTCTTGCTCCATGAGGTAATTGGTCCGAGGTATCATGGTATGTGTCATATTTGATTGTTATAACCTTCTTATATATGCATTAGGTTCCTTTCATTTCTGATGACTGCTTGGATCTTACACTAATCCACTTGACCATTGTTGGGGTGATTGATTGGGTAGCTTAGCAAGCTGATATTCATGGGTTTTGGTTAGCCACCAAAGGGGATTTGCAGAGCCATCGTCCGCTCCAACCATCTTATCACTTTTACATCTTATACCCCGCTCATCCATCCCATTCCCCTAGTCTGGCCATTAGGATGACCTTTCAGGGTTACATCTTGTCTTGTGGGAAGAAGGGGCTAAAGGCCCAGGGGGTAAAAGCAGCTGGTAAAAGATAAAAGCCATAGGAAATAAAACCTAGAGATGC
>CBVK0100352510.1:0-20933 GCA_900067695.1 Picea abies
TCAGAACTTTGGGCACTAGCTCCTTTCCACTAGTCCCTCTCCTTCACTCGTCCTCGGGCTATGACCCGGGGTTAATCTCTCGATGATTCGTGATTTCGGACCTCGAATGCCTTGGGTGCAACTGATCTCCTTTTACGCGAACTCCAAACCGACAGAGTTACCTAGAACCGGATCTACGATTCATTCTCCTTCCGATGACCAACGACGAAAATCTCGTCACAGTTCACACCTTCAAGCTCCAACTACCTTGCATGTAGTTGGTCTCTTTCTACGTGGACTCCGAACCGATAGAGTTACTCAGAACTAGATCTACAGTTCACGCTCCCTCAGATTACCAACGATGGCGATCTCTTTGCACTTCGCTATTTTGGGAGTCTTGATTCCTTGATACTCCGAATCCTCTGATCCACGAATCTCTGAAGGAACTCACAACTAACAGTCATGTAACTTTTCCTAGATCTGACGGTCTGGAATGATCTCACTTCCTTTGAATGGATCTATGGTCCAGATGAACTTCAGGTTTCGTAACTTTGAAAAGTTTGCTTCCTTTGCAAACGGAAACCTCTGAACATGTGAAGTATGAAAGACTTCGAGGTGTAACCTCCTTGCTCCTTCTTGAGATATAACGGTTGTTCATGATCCTGATTCCTTCCAAAGGGATTCCAACCGTCACTTCACGAACTTCAACAGATCTCTCATTTTCTGTTGGATCTTTGTCGCTATCTCTCCTGAGCTTGACTCCGATGCACTCCTTGTGGACTTGGAATCTTTGACAAAGTTCGCACTTAGTGATTTCTCCAAAAGCAATTTCTCTATGCACACCTTGTGCTTAACAATCCCGATCTCTCAACACTTAGTCAATTTTTGACCTTGTGCACTCCTTGCAACACTCATTCTAAGCTTCCCGTTATCCCTTCCGAGATTTTTTGAGTCAAATCTAGACTCTGTCGATGCAATCCTTGCGGACAATATGCACTCCTTTCATCCGAGCTCTCAGAAGAGAAATGATTGGAGCTTATATAATATTTCATGGAATCATACATTCAACAATATAATCCATGCATTCATGAAACATGAAATAATAGAGAAGAGTTTAGCAACAATAACTCCACACACATTTGGATCAATTTTCCTCTGTTATCTTCATTCAATGTAAAAATGCTTATAGCTATGAAAAAAAAACAACTAAAATTCAATAATCTAATAAATTTCATCTATCCTCATGTTCAACAGCCTCATTTGGGTGTACAAAACTTCTACTTATCCCAGAGGGCTCTTAGGATTCCCCTCGACTACCTCTATGCTCTAGAAAAAAAAAACTCTAACTACTACTTAAGTTCCGTTACTCCCAGATCACTCGCGATCATTCGCTCCCAAACATTTTGATCTTCTTCAGTTTTCAATCAATTCAAAAAAAATATTTGCAGGAAACACCAATGTTTAAGATTCCGAAATGATTCAAAGGTGCGCTAAGGCACTAAGTTGTCTCTTCACGTGTGCTTGCTGACGATGCTCCTGCATCATTTTCTAAATTAATCTCAGATTAAGGGATTATGGTTTTGGTAGATGCGGAATACCTAAAACATTGTGTATATATTATATTACAAATGATGAAATTAATACAATGATGAGTTGAGAGGTGCGACACCAAGGAAGGATAGTTTTCTTTTGGTTGAGGGTTTCCAACATAAATCTCTGTGTACTATGTATATGAGCCATTGATTAGTTTATGTTTTGCATAGAATATGTATGCATTACTTTACTTCACATGTTTAAAACTTACATTTTGATGAGACTTATTACTCAACACACCTTGATGAAATCCACTGTCATGTAATCAACCCTCTTGGTTGGCTCTCGAAGAGATGGCGTATCTTTTTTTGTTTCTTTTTAGTAGATTTAGATCCATTATATTATTATTCTTTACCAAGTAATTTAATCACACAAGATATATTAGAAATTCTCCACACTTTATTAATATAAAAACCCTTAAGGTAGGGAAACACCTTACAGTTGATCATTTTATGGAAATAATCCACTCATGTTCACTTGCATGTTAAGGTTGGGAAACCTCTCAATGGGATAAACACCAAACACAATATCTTTCCACACTTTTTTAATACAAAAAACCCTTAAGGTAAGAAAACACCTTACTTGTAATTAATCCTTTTATGGAAGGAATCCACTATTGTTCATTTGCCTCGTAAGGTTGGGCGACCTCTCAATGAGCTAAGCCTCAAATGAAATGTTCTTCCACACTCATCATAAGAAGGAATCCACACTTGCATATAGTTAACAAGAGAACCCTAAGCATAACCACATCTTAACTACCTAGTGGACATTCTTTAATGAAGTCCCATTACATGTATTTCATACTAACTACCATCGTGGGCCTTATTTAAATAATAAAAAACATAATGGACTTAGGCCTCCCCTATTATTACTATAATGGGTCCTTTGGTCCCCATTACACTCCTAGGGAGGATCCCAAGACTCCATCTCATTTAGAAAGGTGTTTCCCTCGATGCTTGTTGTGAGGAGGTACAACCATAAACTAGGGTCCCATGAATGAGTGTTGACTGCAATGCCAAAGTAATCTAGGGAACTAGGGTCTCATGTACAAGTGCTAGTCACCATGCTGAAGTAGTCCAAGAAGCTCCACCTTAAACCTAGATCCCATGTACACATGTTGACTGTAATGTTAAAATAGGTAGCACGTCCCATGTGCAATTATTAACTACAAAACTAAAGTAATCCAAGAAGCTCAGCCATAAACCTGGGTCCCATGTCCAAGTGCTCATGTTAACTCCCCACTAAATATAATTGAGCTCAATACCTAGCTGAAAATGGTGCTACAGATACCTACCACAATATTGTGGATCCAAATATATAGATCCCTCCATATCCAAAAAATCATCCACATAAGACACTACTACTAGAGAATAGGCAAGCTAAAAACTAATAGACACAACAAGCCCTTGAATTCCCACAACAATTCTCTCCACATAAGGTGGAGTAGAGTCATCAAATACAAGATGGAAGTAGCTGTTTTCCAAGAAATTACAACTATCCATGTACTAGTCACCACAATCATCCCTTGAATCATACCAGACATATCTTTATTCATTATACTCTTCATAAATGAAAGGATATGTTCCTTCAAGGAGTCTGATTTCTCTAATTTATTGTAATTTTACCTTAACATCTTGATATTTTATCTCATACTACTGTTATTTTTCTTGCAATTCTTGCAAAATGGACATTTTCTTCTCCCATGGCAGATTCCACCACGTTGTTATTCTTAAGTTTCATTAGGGTTTTAGGGTGAAAATTTGCAAGGGTTGTAGCACACTAGATGTTGATTGGAAGCGTAACATATAATATATCAAATCAAACTCTTGAAAGTCTTTTATCCAATGGTGTTGGTCTAGTTGCAATATGAGCACATTTTTAAAAGATATCTACTATGCAATGTGCATGGTCATAATAAAAAAACCTTAAAATAGTTTAATTTAAATCAACGATATCTTCACTTTTTGAACTCTAGTTTGGACAATTGTTTTTGAACTAGTGTGTTTTTCTTAGAGGAACTTAGATCTACAAGTGGTTTCTACAAATTTTACTTAGAGAGCTATAGGAATTGATCCAAATTTAACAACCCTAGAAATACAAAAAAAAATTCCCAAAAAAGAGCTATAATACCACGTTTTGTGATCCTTGACCCAAGAAATTGAATTACATGAGAGATATCAGAAATTCCTTACACTTTATTAATACAAAAAGCCCTTATGGTATGATAACACCTTACAATTGATCCTTTTAGGAAAGGAATCCACTCATGCTCACTTGTCTCTTAAGGTTGGGTGTCCTCTCTATGAGTTAAAGTCCAAATGCAATATTTTTCTACACACCTGATATGTAGGAATCCATACTTATAGTTAACAAGAAAACCCTAATCATAAAAACCTCCTAACTACCTAGTGGACCTTCTTTAATGAGACCGCATTACAATTATTCGATACTAACTACCATAGTGGGAATTATTTAATAATAACAAACACAGTTGACCTAGTCCACCTTATATTATAATTGTCTCCACTATTATTAATCTAATGGGCCCTTGAACATCCCATTACACCCCTAGGGAGGATCCCAATACCTTCGGTTCTTTCATTGCAATATCCTTGAATCTAGCCTTGGTACATGGGTCAAAGATCACACAGTGCCCATATAACATTACATAGAGCCAAATTGAAATATCTCTCATTGAGCCATCATACCGATTTGATCCTTGGCCTATTTGGATTAATCAAATGTTCCACCTAATCTTCAAGGGCGAGAGATCATCAATCCATTGGGTTCATTGAAAGGATTAGCCATTGGTTTCTTTCAAAAAAATTTCACATGATACAAAGTAAATGGAGCATTGGGTCTCTTCGAAAATTTAACCATTGGCCACTTTTGAAAGATGATCCTTATCGAAAGCTAAGGCCCAATGGGCCTCTTTGAAAGATGGACATTAGGCCTCTTTTGAAGATGCATCTTATTAAAAGTCTTAGGCCCATTGGTCCTCTTCAAAATATGACCACTAAGCCTCTTTTCAAAGATGTGCCCAATGCAAAGGAAAAGGACATCGGGCCTTTTCAAAAGTTAGCCGATTGGACACTTTTCAAACAAGGTTGCATGGCAACATTACTTGCCGTGGTTGCATGGTATTTTGAAATATTGGTGACAATATTGCATAATTTGTACTGCAGTAACTAGCAGTCATCTCGATCGGTAAGGATGCTATTGTTTTGATTCAGGTACAATGCAGTTGTCCAGGTCATGAACGAATCCATCACACCGTTGCTTAATTGTCTTGTAACCACATGCACAACAAGTTGACACACAACCATATTAAAAATTTTCCATGAATATAAGGTGACGTCAATATCATCCCATAATCTCTTATCTAGTGCCTAAACTAACTTTGAATCAACTAGATGAAAAATTCAAAAGAAAATTTTAATAAAAAAAGACAGAAACCTCATAGTATCTGGTTTCTGTGTTTAATTATCCCAAATTCATCCACACTTTTTGAACTTGTGGAACATTTGTTATAACTATATAACTACTGGTACATGTTTTATATGGATTGCACATTGATACATGCATTTAAGAAGGCATGTAACATGATGATGTTGCTGCATATTAAACCACATGGGTGTTACATGTGCATTAACAAACTTTGAATACAACTGATGAAATTTTATGAAGCAAAATGACTGCAACATTGAATATATATTGAAACTTGCATGTGCATTAACAAAGTTGCATGTGCACTAACACAGTTGCCTAATAGAGGACAACATAGATTTACCATCTCAGAGCGCAGATTTAACAACTCTTTATAAGCTTTACTGTTTGAACGCTTAAAACCAATTTCCAACTACCAAACCAACACTACCAAAACCCAAGGAAATGCACAGATGTGGCACACATGAAATACATTCATAGAGAAAGGATGTGTGGGTCCATTGTAATAGTCTTTGAGAGTCCATCTCAGTGCATTATTGCAAGATTTAGAGATTCCAGAGTGGTCTCAGCAAGGGGAAATAAATGAATTATTTGGATCCATGTAAGCATTTGACTTTACATATTCAGATTATCAACGATCTGGATATGAGCATATTTTGTATTATTTAACTATTTTGTAATTCATGTACATATGCTTGCTTCCTAAATTTTCCCTCCCACTTCATGTTCTAAAAATGTAAGGACTGAGTTGATGTTTTTTCACTGAATGGAAATGTGAGTTACTTCATGTTGGTTTTTCACTGGTTGGAATAAGTGCACAATATGCAAACGTCTTGTAGTCGTATCTGCTGAAGGCAATGTATTGCTTCAGATTTGCGAGCAATGCTTCACTATATATACATTACTTAGAATAACACCGATACTTCTATCATACATATTTCAAAACATATCTTTCCTCCCTTAATAAAATCATGAATGTGTATATATAATAATGTTTTTTAACATAAAACATTTGTGAGAGCTCGATGTGCATGATGCATTTTAGTGTGTATGATGAACTTGCTCATCTTACTTCATTTAAGGAAATTATAGTGCATCTATGATGATCTTGCTCATCTTTCTTCATTTAAGGAAATTTTATAATAGTTATAACTGATGGTGAGATATCATCATTATCATTTTTATAATCATTTACAAACATTGAAACTCAAGATTAATAATCAACCATGAAAGTTAGATTGTTGAAGAAATAATTCCCGCTTGGTATCTTCTGCGTGTTGCACGTAAATGACACAAAGTTTGTATTCGCCCCTACTGTAGCACCGATATGAAGTGAATGGACCAATGACAAAATAAAAAAATATTATTTAATATTTCATAAAAAAAAAAATATAATGATTTGTCTAATGTAAAACTTTGCAGAAATACAAAAATTTATGGTCAACCATCATAGTAATAGTTATTCAACATCGAATCGATTGCTATATACACTGCTCACAACAGGTATAATAAGTTTCAAACAAACTCGGAATGAAATCCATCATGCCTCTTTTAAAGTTAGTTCATCAAGCACTTTTTGAAGATGTTCCCAAAGCAAAGTAAAAAGGCCATCAAGCCTATTCAAAAGTTAGCCAATTGTGTGCTTTTTAAGAATACATGCTTGATTTAAAGGAAAATTCCATCAAACCTTTTATGAAGTTCTACCCAAATTTGGAAAACAACCAAACAAAGGCCATAGGCCTTATTCGAAGTCAATCCTCGAAGAAAAAACCCAAAAAAATGGGCATTGGCCTACTTCGAAGAAAAACAAAAGGGACAATTTACTAAGAAGGTCTGCATGCTCCTACACAATGACATGTTGTCATTTAACCTTCAACCATGTCAACATGTAAGGTTAGTTTGAATGGAATATGGCCTTCACCACTTAGGTTCAAATATATGACATAATATTAAAATCTATGGCATAAATTCATACTCAAATATTTCTAAGGTAGTTCAAATTTTACAAAAGTGCACGCAGCTAATCAATGCTACATTCAAGAATGAAAACATCAAGTAACCATGAATTCCATTCCTAAATTCACGCATAAGAAAAATACAATCTTAATAGAATAATTATAACAAGAAATAATAACATAGACAAAACACTTATCTTTTAAACATAATGGTCCAAGGAAACTGGTTTCTTATTAACAATTTTCCACCCAACTATAGGTATATATTGTAGATTCCATGCCCAAGTCGGGCTATGAGGACACTAGGGGGAAGGGAATTAGTCAAGGATTTGTAAGTCACTTAACCAAATCAATTGATTTCAAGCTCAACCAAATGTTCACCACAAAAATGTCTAGGAAATCCCTTTTTCTAGCTCAGTCATGCCACTTCATTCCACTACCCCACACAAAACAAGTGAAATATTTCCCTTATCTTCTCCATTCCACTACCCCACACAAAACAAGTGAAATATTTCCCTTATCTTCTCAATAGTCCCTCAAGAATATTTTCCCTCTAGTGCTCTTCAGTGTGTACAAAGGGAGTCCAATTTGTTCTCTATATTTAGGAACAACCCAATAGAATTATATCTTAGCTATTAAGCACTCAATTAGTAGTAATATGTAGGGAAATGCAAGATTGTTTCCTTAAAACCCAACTTCTATGCTCCTTCATATCCTTCTATATCTCTTCTGAAGTTATCGGTCTTTACTTCATCATCTCTATTTTCTCACTTATAAGTTTGAATCTGAGTCCTCAACATGAGATCACAACTCTATAACTTTAGATGTGCATGGATACGGAGAATGGTTCAAATGGTGGATAGCATGAATGATGAGGGAGTTCGAACGAGAGTGGAATAAATGAATGGAGTTCTGGTTAATTCAAATTTTAATGAAGGAAGAATGCATGTGAATATAGATGGTTGAATTTCCATGAGGTTCAAATTCCTTTGGGAATGGAGTCTCTTACACTCCTAATGTTTTTTACTCAACCCCCACATCCTTAGATACATAGAAGGTGTAATTCCCCACCAAGCACCTCTTGCATTTAATGATTGATGGTTGATGTTTTTAATAAGGTACATGGTGAAAAGGTTAAGTTTAGGAAACTTAGAAAACTTATGATTATTTATGATTCCCTTGGTCCCCTTTTCATCTTCCCCTCTAGTAGACTCATAGTTCCTCTTGTGCTCTATACACCTAGCCTTGGACCTTTATATTAATATTTGAAATAATATTTACATATCTTGAGAATACCATGACAAGTTTGATTCATGGTATATCAAAATCATATTTACTATAATCACATGTCTAGACATTCATTAGTTGAGCCTTGGTCTTGAGCTCCATACTAGGAATTCATATAGGATATTTACATCATTTACACATAGGGTCATTTATAACCATTTATTTATAATTCAATCCAAAACATTCGAAGGGTCAAAACTGGGATATTACATCAACAAGATGATGATTCAAACTTGTTGTAAGCCTTAGACATGCCCAAGCTTACTTGCAAGCATGCATCTATTTTTGTTCTTTTCCACAAATCCATTTTGTTTTTTAAGACATCACATGGTTGAGGGAGACTTCGATCCTTTTCACGAGCATTGTAGCAATGCAATAAGTTATTTTTTTGTAGAAAATAGAACCCCTTTTAACAAGTATGTAGTAGCCATGACATTTTGTAGGTATAAATAACTCTACTAATTGTGAAATGTTATTAAGGTTATATATGAATAGTTGGTTACCAATAAACTCTGCATTTTATGTGTATCAATATATAATATTCATAGGTATTTTATATAGTTCAATTATTTATGAGAATCAACACTCATTCCCTATGGAAATTCTAAACACCAAGCTTTAAACAAAGAGATTACATGATAACATTCTATTCCCTTATTATACACAATGATTTTTAAATAACAATATTAAATAAAAACATTGTGATCCCTAGAAAATATTAATGTGCAATTAAATTTAGTTTTTGGTAGATTAGGGTGTATCACAAACCTTTATATGAAGCCAAATATACATGTGTTGATCTTGGTTGTAAAATATGATGTGTTTTTAAAACCTATTTCATCATCTAATAGAATCTTCCGATCTCACTAAGGTTATATATGAATAGTTGGTTACCAATAAACTCTCCATTTTATGTGTATCAATATATAATATTCATAGGTATTTTATATAGTTCAATTATTTATGAGAATCAACACTCATTCCCTATGGAAATTCTAAACACCAAGCTTTAAACAAAGAAATTACATGATAACATTCTATTCCCTTATTATAAACAATGATTTTTAAATAACAATATTAAATAAAAACATTGTGATCCCTATAAAATATTAATGTGCAATTAAATTTAGTTTTTGGTAGATTAGGGTGTATCACAAACCTTTATATGAAGCCAAATATACATGTGTTGATCTTGGTTGTAAAATATGATGTGTTTTTAAAACCTATTTCATCATCTAATAGAATTACAAATTTTTTAGTTCAATTATATATATTTATAGGTTGGTGCAAGGTAATGTTTCCTTCTCAAGACATATTAGACACAATGGAAATCTAGAAAAACAACAATCCATTCACTAGGATGAATTATTAGGGATATATGCACAACTTATTAGAATGTGATGTAAAAAGATGAAACATAGGAATCGAATTAGCTTATGGAATATATAAATTTTATTTATGGAAAATTTGTATAACTTTAAAAAAATCACATTGTTCTAACAATGACATGGTACTTTTCCTCTAAAATAGATGCATATGTTTGCATTAAGACATCAATTTAGTATCTAAATGATGGAATTTCTTGAAAACAAATTGTACAATTGTATATAATAATTGGTTATTGTGAACCACTATTTTTTCATATATTTTAATATACTAGTTTTATATATATTTTTAAATTAATAAAGTCGGTGAATCCATGAAATTATGAGGTCAAACATTAAGAACAGGTTTGAAGGTCTTAATATAATTAATAAATTTTTATTTTTATTTTAATGTGTAGGTCTCTTTCTCTACTTATGCACCATATAATTTGTTTTCCAAATGGGGAAGGCAATAAAAAGTTACACCAAAAATAAAAGACCTATGTATTTTTGAATTATGATACATGTACACATAAAAATAAATAAAAAATAGAAAACATTATTTTTTCCTCATATATATATATATATATATATATATAGAGAGAGAGAGAGAGAGAGAGAGTATATATAGAGAGAGAGAGAGAGAGAGAGAGAGAGAGAGAGAGAGATCTATAAGTGTGTACAATTTCATTAGTGATGAATGTATGGGTCATATTTTGAAATGTAGTTGAAAAAGGAGATACGAATAGGGAGTTGGAAAAATGGATGTGTTTTGTTTATGTAGAATGAGTTACTAGGTTTGGCAATCTGAAGTTAAAACCAAAGCAACCAATTCATCCAACATGTACATGAAATGACGAAATTTCACCAATTTTTTTTGAATTTACAAGAACACTCACACATTAATAATGTGCACATATTTTTATTACATAAAATATTAACTATGCAAAACTTCCCTCACCTTTACATGTTTTAAAAATAAATCTTAGCATTATGACCTACTTTCCTCTCCTGGGCATAGTCAAGGCCCCTAGGTCCATCCCCATAGTACAATATTTCCTAGTGGTACATTTAATACCACCTGGGGATCAAAGACCCCATAACTAGGGCATGCGTCATTTTTGGAGGACTTGTTCATAACAATTAAGGAATAAAAGGTTCATTTTCCTACATAGAGCCCTTTTCCTTTGCAACCATGATTTAGGCCCCTAGACCCATCACTACTTCCCAAAACCAATTAATGACAACCATATCCCACTTCGATGCTAAGGATCCCATAGAAAGGTCTTGTGTGGTGTTTCAATGTATCTTTCACCATGCTTGAGCTTAAGAAGATTTGTTAAATTCCAAAGACCCTTATTATACTTCCCTAACCCTTGTCAATATGTAAAGACCCATTAGTGCTATTGAAAAAATCATAATGTCCCCTTGTAAACAACTCATTTTTTGACAACATAAATATCCAATAGAGGACACACACCTTCAATAACTACTCACACAAATAGATCAAAGATAAACACATCGATGTTTTTACATGGTAAAACCCCTGCAAGGAAACATCCACAACAACAAAAAACATGGCCACTTGGATCAATTTATTGATGCAAAATAAAATATTATAGAAATATTTGCAAGAGAGTTTCTCACAATTGATCATCCAAAAATGAACCTCCATGCTCTTTAAATAGAGATCATGGACCAATCGAGTGTTAATCCATAGATCAATGTAGCTATTAAGATTGAGGAGAATATGAGTCGTCAGATCACTCTATGTCAGGAACATGTTGTGATTGTCATATTTACTAACTACAAATGCATAATAAAGAAACACACTAAGAACTACACTTTAACCTAACGAAATATTAGACCAGGTTGATCTTAACTAACTCCTAAGTGTCTAAATATCCTAACACTCATAGTAATTTTTTTGTTTGCTAGCATGTACGTTGCCTATGGGACTAGCCTATGGTCTAAGAAACTGCGACCCATGGGCATATAAGCCGTCAAAATCACATGTGGATCACACCCGACCTGGGCCACACCAACCCTTAACATGGTTGGATTTGTTTTGGGTGTCTCTTCCCGACTACCATGAGTTTCGAACCTTGGCTGTCTTACATAATGAAGCCCTCGAAATCCAATCACACTAGTGAGATTTGACTAACACTTATAGTTGAAAGGTTCCCAAGAGATGCAATATTTCATGGCAATTGAGATTGAGAAACATCATTTAGGGCATACATCATTTTTTTTAATCTCATGACCTTGGTTAGACCTCTAGACCCATGCTTGGTGCACAAATAACCTAGTTATGTAATTCACAATACCCTTGGAGGAATTTGATAACCAACATAGGTCTAATGTTGTGGTTGAAAGACTCATCCATGGTGCTTGAGACCATGAAGAAAGGTTTAGTGTTTTAGGCTCTTAGTTCCCTCCCTCAACTATGCTCATGGAATTGAGACCCGTTCATGATGCCCAAGACCTCATAATGGTGCCCATATTCAACTAAGATGTGAAAGACTCACTAGATATGACTCATGTCATTGTTTTTAGGTGTTGTTCGTGGTGTTTGAGATCAAGAAGGTTCAATTAGGGGTTAAGGTTATTATCCCCCCTCGACCATGTTTATTCCTTGACACACCTTTCTCTTTCACAAAAACTACTCACGATGCTTGTATCCCACTCAGAGGCCGAACACCCCCTATAAAGTTCTTGCATGTTGGTTCAAGTACTTGTTCAAGGATCTTGATCTCGAGTAGATATAATAAGATCCTAAGACACTTGTTTTCAATCTTTTGGTCAATGCCTTGGAAAAAATTCATGCTCCCATGTGGTGGTCTAATGATATGTTCCTGGTGCTTGATCCTAAGAAGCTATGTTTATGGCCTAAGATTATTGTTTCCCCCCATCAACCATGGTCAAGGGCATAAGGTTTTTGTTCCTTACCACAACTATGGCTAGGTATTTTAGAACTATATGTGGTGCATAAATCATAATAATAGTGCCCATATCCAACTCCTAGTCCAAAGACCCCCTAATGAGGGCTCATATCATTGTGTTTAGGTTTTGTTGATGGTGCTTGAGCTCGAGAAGGTTCAATTAGGGTGCAAGGACTTTATTCCCCCCCTTCACCATTTTTAGGTGTCAAGACCCATTTCTAGTGCACAAAACCTACTAATGACACTTGTATCCCATATGGATGCATACAAAAAAACCCTACAAAGGACTTATTTGTTGGTTTGAGGACTTGTTCAAGGCTCTTGAGCCTGAGAAGAATCAATAATATCTTGAGTTTCTTGTTTTCCTTAATATACCATGTTTAAGGACTCATGACCCATCCTTGATGCACAAAACCTCCTAATGGTATCCATATCCAACTTTGATGCCAATTACCCCTAGAGAGGGTTTGTGTCGTGATTTGTCGGTGTTTTTCATGGAAATTGAGCCTAAGAAGTGAAATTTAGGGCCTAAAGGGAAATTGTTTTCCTCCCATTACCATATTTCTTGATATCTAGAAGGCTCATTTAGGGCTTAAGCACTTTGTCCCCCCCGTTCCCCCCACCCCCAACCATGTTTAAACCTCAAATCCATTTTCTGTGCACAAAACCTACTCATGGCACCCATATCACACTCAAATGTTAAAGAACCTTGATCATGGAATGAGATGATTCATGGTGTAGGAATTAGACACATTCTTGTTTAGGGCATGTGTTGTGGTTTAATAATGGTGCTCATATCCCTCTAGTAGGCCATAAATATCGTAAAATGGTATGGCATGGTTGTTTGAGGACAAGTTCAACACTATAACCATATAAGCTTTGTGGGTTGTACATGTTGTTAATGGTGTTTGAGTTCTAACAAGCATAGTTTATGGAATAAGGCCTATTATTCTCCTCCCAAGACCTTGGTTAGACCTCTAGATACATTCTTGGTGCACAAATAACTTAGTCATGGATCCCATAACACCCTTGGAGGTGATTGATAACCAATAGAGGTCATATGCGGTGGTTTGAGGACTTGTCCATGGTGCTTGAGCCTAAGAATCAAGGTTTAGGGTCAAAGGATCTTATTTGCTCCCACGATTATGGTCACTGACCTAATACCCATGCATGATGCCCAAGGCCTCATAATGGAACACATATTTAACTTAGACTCATAATGTTTATTTCATGGTTTCTAGGTGTTTTTCATAGTTCTTGAGCTCAATAAGGTTTAAATAGGCCTTAAGGTTATTATTCCCCCCTTGAATATGTTTATTCCTTGACAGACATTTTCAGTGCACAAAAACTTCTCATGGTGCCTATATCCATTAAGAGGCCAAATACTCCCTACAAAGTTCATGTGTGTTGGTCCCTATCCCTGTTTAAGGCTCTTGAGCTCAAGAAGCTTCAATAATATCCTAAGGCACATTATTTTATTCTTTGATGATGGTCAAGGCCTAATGAGACATTCATGGTCCTGTGTGGTGGTTTGAGGACTTTCTTATGGTGTTTTATCCTAAGAAGCTATGTTTAGGGCCCGAGGTTGTTGTTTCCCCCCATTATTCCCAAGACCTCATAATATTTCCCATATTCATATTGAATGAAAAATAATCCCTAAAGAGGGCTCATGTCATGGATTTTAGGTGTTCTTCATAGTGCATGAGTTCAAGAATGTTCAACAATGCATTCATGGCACTTGATCCTTAGAAGCTATGTTTAGGGCCTAAGGTTGTTGTTTCTCTCCCCCGACTAATGTTAAGGACATGAAGCTATCATTTCCCTACTACAACTATGGGAAATGCCTTGAGACCCATATATTCTATGTGAAACATATTAATGGCACCATATCCAACTCTTATGGAAAATACCCCCTAGTGAGGGCTCATCCAACTCTTAGGGAAAATATCCCCTAGTGAGGGCTCATTTCACTGTGTCCAATTTTTGTTCATGGTACTTGAGCTTCATAAGGTTCAATTAAGTTTTAAGGACCTTGTTTACTCCCCTTATCATGTTTAGGTGTCCAGATGCATTTCTAGTGCAAAAAACAAAGAATATTCAATAATATCTCAAGGTACTCATTTTTCTTCCTTGACCAAGTTCAAGGCTCCATGCCCCATCCTTGGTGCACAAAATCTCCTAATGGCATCCACATCCAACTCTAATGCCAAAGGCCCCTTGGAGAGGGATTCTATTGTGGTTTGTAGGTGTTGTTCACGGGGATTTATCTCAAGAAGTAGTGTTTAGGGTCTAAATCCCAATTTTTTTCTCCCCTAACCATAACACTTAAACTATAGAAGGTTCATTTAGGGATTAACCCCCTTATTCCCCCCCGAACCATGTTTATACCTAGAAGAAAATTTCTGATGTATAAAACATACTCATGGCACATATATCCCATTGAGATGCTAAATAACCCTATCCATGGCCCCAAGAATGATTCTTGGTGCAGGCCTAAGACACTAACCTAGTCATGGAACCCATCACCCTTGGAGGTGATTGATAACCAAAAGAGATGGAAAAATTTATTTTCTCTATTACTCTCCCTATTGGATTTGTAGCTACCTTACTCTCCAAGTATTAAACATGGGAGAACCTTAGAATTTTCTTGAAAGGATTACTTCTAGCAAGAAAACTCCCCCTTTAACTACACTAGGGTTCAAGATGTAGACAGAGCGAATATTCGTCTAAAAGCTAATAAATTCTTTATATTGGCCCAAACATACCAAAACTAATGCATAGAAAGAAAAGAGATAAGAGATAAGGTAACTATACCTTTAATCCCATGTCTAGTGATGATCTCCTCGTGCTTGGAAGTTCCACTAACAACACATATCCTCCTAGGGATGACCTACATCCAAAGATTGACAAACAAAGAACTAAAATCATGCTATTCCATATATAAGTTAGGTTTAGATGTTAGAATTTCAACTATAAATCAATAAAAGTACTTAAGACACCATCATTTGGGATAGGAAAATGTGATTCTTTTATTCATAATACAAAGATTATACCTTTACAATCTAATTCGGCCACCGTTCCGTGAACATGGTCTGGGCTCCTCTTTACCATGCTCCAACTGAACCTTATATGAAATTATTCTCTCAACCTTTTGATCTCTTCTATGGAAGGGAGTGGGTTAAATGGAGGAAAAAGGGGATGATGAGGTAATGCTGAGGCAAGTTCTCACAAAAGGAAACAATATCTTGGGCAAGGAGGGGAAGTGAAAACAGGTAGAATTTCACTATTCTTATGCTTAGATATGAAATGAGACCCCAACACCTCCTTTTATATGACAAAAGGATGGTTATTCGGTTGGGTGACAGGCTATAACAGGTGGATTAGTTGGGAAACTACCAATAGCCCGTAAATTTCAACGAATTCCTTGCAACTTTTGCAAGTATACGTGGGTTGTAATGGTGCAACATGCATATGTACGCAAGATGTAGTGGTCCAGGAAGTGTATGTATGTGGGAAGTAATGCTGCAGGTCATGTACATCTTCTAAAAAATGTTTTTTTAAGAAGAGTTTTTCAGCAGTGCTTTGGCAAAATATGCAAGTAAGAGGGCCAAGGTCATGCATGCATGAATAGGGAAATTTAGGGGTATAACAGATGCCCCCTAATGTGTGAGGTTAGAAGAGAAAATGATGGAAAAAATACATTATAATATCTTCACCAATGTACGAAATCGAGTGAGCCCGGGACCATAGTTCGGGAGGTTCCATCTACAAAACAACAATTGTCTCTTCGAGGCAGGCATACCCATGCTCGAGATGAAATAAATCATGGTTGCCAATAAAATACACTATAGATCCATGCCATATAAATATATAAAGTGTAGCCATGAGCAATACACAACGGATCTACATCTCAAAATCAATCAAAGATATACAAATATAGTATCCATCTTCAAGAAGCTAGTGACGCCTGATGGCTAGAGATGAAGTCTTCATAGCTCGACCAACAACTTCAAGATATTCAAAACTTAGGTAGGAGTATAATGAGAGTTCATAGCTGACTACCCTGAGGTCTTCGATGACTCATAGGGAAAATACATGAGGATCTCGATGATTAGGTAGAGAACTCCGTCGATTTTGAATCAGGACTTGACTGGACTCTTGGGATGGCCAACTCATGAGGTCAAGAGAAAAATTGTAGAAAGGGCGACTCAGGATGGGTGAAAATTCCCTTGGAAAAAAGCACAAAATATTATCAGACTCAGGGAGCATGACATTGACATAAGTTGATGATGTAGGAGGCAACAAAAACTCTCCATGTGTTTGGAAGAGTAACCAAACAGAGGAGGACACAACTCTATGTAGAGAGAACAACTTCCTAAGGTCATACTAGATCCCAATGCTTGACAAACAAACATAAGGATGTTCTTTGTCCAAGGGTGTCTCTTTGTGCTGCCGAAAAAATAATACATATTTCCCATCCCCTCTTTTTGGAATATTTGATATTTTTGTCTTTTTCAATTTTTTAAAGAGCTTGAAAAAGAATAACATAATGTTAGGTTACAAAGGAGGAATGAGTGTCACAAGAAATCATACTAGTTCCAAGCGCAAGGAACACACTAATTCTCAGAGCAAGGAGACATGTGTAGGAAAAGGACACTCGGGGAAAATTCCTCGATGGGTCAAGGTGTCAGGTCGCAGAGGAAAGAAGTGGTACAAGGCTTGCATATAAGGCATTCTTCAAAGGTTTAGTAGAGAGCAACATGGAGCCGACATTAGGCCAAAGACGCAGAGATGCAAATGCGATTAAACAAGACACAATGAGACCCCTTCAATGTAATTTTTATGAGCCTAGAGAAGGTCAGATCAATAATTTTTTCATGTTTAGAGAGTATGAAAAAATGTAAAAGAAGACTCCAGGGAGTACCTTTTTCGAAGATAGTCTAGTCAGTTCGAAAAAGGGTTAAACTTGCACTGAAAATATGTCTATTCAAAACCATTTTAATGAGTGTGACAAAGACAAGATCACTCGACAATATTTTCAATTTTAAAGAGTCTGAAAAGAGCTTAATTATGGACTCACAACATTTTTTTGAGTTTAGTCTCCTTAGCCCGAAAAAGTATAAAAGTTATTGAGGAGAACTCTCCCGACGAGACAAATCTCCTAAGGTGTACCTTTTTTACGCTATAATCTACGGGCTGGAAAAATGATTAAACTCATGCCAGTAGATGTTCTTCTGGACCAATTTAACGAGTGTGAAGGAACAAGTTCACTCGGGGATCTTTTAAATTTTAAGGAGTTTGAAAAGAGATTAACTATGGACTCCATGGGGGTTCCTTTTTTGTAAGTAATATCCAAGGCCCAAAAAAGGTGATAAACCAAAACCAAGGAGAATTTCCCTTTTTTGAAGATTTAGTCCCTCAGGCTCGAAAAATGGTTAAACTCACGCCTGAGAATAATCTTCTAGCAAACCGAAGTTCCTAGAGCATACTTTTATTCGTGAAATTGACCATATGGACCAAAAAAGGGGTAAAATACCGCCGGACAAATGTGCCTTTAAATTTGAGTTTGGCGAGCGTGAAGGGAAACTAGATTGCTCGAAAATATTTTCATGCTTAGAGAGTCTGAAATTGGCTTAAAGAAGACTCTAGGGGACTACGACTCATGCATAATACTGGTTCAGGTAGAGCCCACTGCTAGGCTCAGACCAAGAGTCTCTTCGATAGTCAACTTGGAAAGTCTCCAAAAGGGAAGAAAACAAAAACCATAGTGTAAGTCTTCCCATGATATAGAAACTGTAGTCATGGCTTCAAAGATATCCTCATCCGAAGGAAAATCAAAATCTGAGAAATCACACAAACAAGGAGGGTCGACAGTCCCAAAGGGTGAATTAAAATGACCATATCCCATATGATGATGGAGGTTCTAGCCAGGACCGACGGAGTCTATCAATGAAGAATCATAAGCACTAGGGCTTGAGTATCTACAAACAATGAGATCAAACTCAAAAGGAGACTTAATGTCACTTGAACCAAGAGAGGAAAGCAAGGGATACCATTCCCCCATTGGAAAAAACAATGGATCAATTGTTGAGACCAAGTCTCGAGAAGGAAAACATGATTGCACAAGTTCCTGCTCAAAAGAAATTGAACATTGAGGATAAGACGCCACATAATTAACCTGTGGTGGGGTAGAGTCTACGCGAACACTAGGAACATATAAAGGGGCAGCTTGAGCTAACGCAGAATTAGGATGGTGATTATCAGATGCCAGTTGGTCGATAGTAATAATTCTTCCATTGTGAGGGAAATGCATCACTCGGAAGAGCGTAGACACCACAATGTTCATAACATATACATAATCATGCCCGAGAGGCATATTGAAATCTAACAGGCCTTGCACCACTATAACATCGACAAGGACAGTCTTCCCACCTAATGGGATAGGAAACTGAGGAAGAATTCACAAATATTCACTAGGATGTATGTCGAAAGCCAACAACTCATGTGAAATAGACACAAGCTTGGGAGATCCTAAGGCTTGCCAAACTGAGGAGAATAAAATACTTGTGGAGGCTCCTTCATCCACAATACATCGATAAATGTTTGTTGAATTAAATTCAACCCGTATTTGAAAGGGTGCAGAAGAAGGAAGATGAGGCTCAACAAGGTCATTCCAATCAAAGGAAACCATCATAGGGCTTGGAGGGGGTGTGCTTGAAGTGAACGGAATGCCCCCTTGTTCTAAAAGTAATGAACTGGAAATGATAAAAACATAGTCGGTAGACACATCACTCACCAAGAGAAGAGTTCGATCAACTGAAGATTGCATCGGCGTGACCACTTTGGTAGATTTGACACTCTCCAAGAAAAGAGAGGGATTAGCCGAAGACTGCATCGACATGACCACTTTCTCAACCACTGGATGAATAGGCTGCAAGACAACATGGTCTACAAGCGCATCACCCCCCAAAATAGGAGTGGGATCAGCCGAAGATTGCATCGGCACAACCACTTCATAAACCAAAGGTTGAAAATACTGTGAGGAAACCTCATAAGACTCAAAATGAGAAGAGATTGTAGACAGGGACCACAATCTTTGTACCTATGGAATGTCAGGGCATAGATGAGTAAGGTGATCTCCCTTGCAAATATTATAAGGGAACTTAGGCTTATGTCCTATCCATCTAGGTTTCTCAACAGAACCAATGCCCCCAACATGAATAGAAATAGTTGGTTGCACATCTCGAACATGACTTACAGAGGTTGTTTATGAGTCGATAACATGACTCGTAGAGGCTACAAACCTATTACTAGTATGGATAACAGTGACTGGACTTTTTCCCCATCATGACTTGCAGAGGCTGGGTGTTTTCCCCCAACCGAAATTGCATCGGTTGTTGACAACTCTCCAACATGACTATCAGAGGTTAGTTGCTGAACTCCAGTATGAATTGTAGGGACTAGGTTCATTCCCCTAGCATGACTTGCAGAGGCTAGGTGTTGGTATTCAACATGGCTTACAGAGGCTGACAACCTATCTCCAACAAAACTCGCAGAGGTTGGTGATTTCTTCTTCCTATTCTTCCTCTTTCTATTTCGTTTAGACTTTTTCTATTTCGTTTAGACTTCCGATTACTAGTATCTATACTTTCACTAGAGAAGGTATTAGGAGGAGGAGAATAATTCGTTGATGAAGGAACATAAACATGATTCCCATGACATAACGTGCTTAAATGAGAAGTGTCAAGAGCATTCGGGACATTTGGAATTGTACCGAACCAAACCGGTAGTCCCACATTCAACCCAAGATTGTACAAAGTGGCCATCAAAGGGACACCAACGTTTCCGAAAAAAGGAAAAGCACAAGAATCCCCTTTTGAAGGGGTTCCTTGGATGGTATCATCATGGTGGAAAATCTATTTATGTTTTTTGAAAAATATCAAATCCAAATTAAAATAAATTATATTTTAAACAATAATTTAAATAAATGATTCTATAATTTTAATATAGACAATATGTGTACATGCATATACCTGGTTGGACTTATTCTTGTTGAAAATCTCTATTTACATCATCATCGTTTTTTTCTTCAATATTTTCACATTCTTGTTTCTTTCTCCAATAACACTCTTTCCTTTGTTCGTAATGGCAAGTTTCGTCTCGAGTGTGATCATATTTTTTCTTGCGCAAACTTTTGTTTCCCATGAGTGTAGTTATCTGTAAAAGTTTTTTAAAAAATTCAACATTTCAGAATATTATCTGAAAAACTTCATTCTCACAAAAATTATTGAAAGATAATATCAAAATTTTTATGTTCAACAATGCCTTCACCTTGAAAAAATGTTCAACAACGCCTTCAATATATA
>CBVK0100352511.1:0-20932 GCA_900067695.1 Picea abies
GAGTTATCCTTACAAATAATTATGTGGAATATTTTCCTAAAGAAATCCAAGAACTGTTAGAAAACTCTGTTGACATAGTAGTGGATGAGTTACCACACTCATTGCCACCCTTTAGGAGTATAAGCCATCATATTGACCTTATTCCAGGAGCTAGTTTACCAAACAAAGTAGCTTATAGGTTGACACCTAGAGAGAATGAGGAAGTCAAAAATCAAGTCCAGGAGTTATTGGATAAAGGTTTAGTCAGGGAAAGTCTAAGCCCATGCGTAGTACCAACTGTGTTAAGTCCAAATAAGGATGGAGGATGGAGAATGTGTACAGATTCCAGAGCCATCAACAAGATAACCATTAGGTATAGATTCCCTTTACCAAGGATGGATGATTTGATGGATTGTTTGAGTGGAGCAAGCTATTTTTCCAAGATAGACTTGAAGAGTGGATATCATCAAATAAGAATGAGAGAGGGAGATAAGTGGAAAATAACGTTCAAGACAAATGAAGGATTGTTTGAATGGTTGGTCATGCCATTTGGGTTGACAAATGCACCAAGCATGAATGGTTGGTCATGCCATTTGGGTTGACAAATGCACCAAGCACATTTATGAGACTAATGAATGAAGTATTGAAAGAATTCATAGGAAAATTTGTCATAGTATATTTGGATGACATACTAATCTTCAATAAGATAGAGGGAAAACACTTAATACATTTGACATCAGTGATGGAAAAGTTGCAGCAAGAAAAATCGCTGATAAATCTAAAGAAAATCTCTTTTATGAAGAAGGAACTCATATACTTGGGTTGTGTGATGTCTTCAAATGAATTGAAGATGGATCCAGAAAAGGTGAGAGCAATCAGAGAATGGCCATCGCCAGGAAGCATATTTGAGGTAATAAGTTTTCATGGGTTAGCAAGTTTTTATAGAGAGTTTATCAGAAATTCCAGTGATATATGTGCGCCCATTTTGGACACTGTGAAGAAGAAACACAATTCCTTCAGTTGGATAGAGGAAGCTGAAAAAAGTTTCAAAGTGTTGAAGGAGAATATCACAGAACAACCAATTCTGGTCTTCCCAGATTTTGGAAAAACATTTCAAGTGAGATGTGATGCAAGTGGATTAGATATTGGATCAGTCTTGAGTCAGGATAATAGGTTGGTTTCTTATTTTAGTGAGAAGATGAACGACACCAAGAAGAAGTATTCCACATATGAAAAAGAATTTTATGCAGTGATTCAAGCTTTGAAGAAGTGGAGGCACTATCTAATTCCTAAAGAATTTGTCTTGAATAGTGATAACCAAGCTTTGTAGTTTATTATTAGGAAAGAAAAATTGAATCATAGACATGCTAAATGGGTAGAATTTATGCATAATTTTACTTTTGTTATTAAACATATTGTTGGAACTGCTAACAAAGTTGAAGATTCTTTGAGCAGGAGGATTTTGATTGTATAATAATTCTAGGTGGAGACCTTAGGGTTTGAACACCTCAAGGAAATGTATAGAGAAGATCCAGACTTTAAGGAAGCTTATGAGGCATGTAAGAATCGTTTTTTGGGGAATATAAGCCCATGGAAAAAATATTTGATCGAGGATGGATTATTTTTCAAAGGGAGCCAATTATACATACCAAGATGCTCAATGAGAGATAACCTACTGAAAGAGAAACATAGTGGAGGTTTAGCTGGACATTTTGGTCATGATAAGACATTTTCACAGCCGAGCAATTCATACTATTGGCCAAGCATGAGGGCAGAGGTGAAAAGGTTTGTAAACAAATGTAGGATTTGTCAGTATGCAAAAGGAATACAGTAGAACAATGGTTTGTATAAGCCATTACCAATTCCAGAAAGGTCGTGGGATGCAATCAATATGGATTTTGTTTTTGGATTGCCTAGAACTCAGAAAGGGAGAGATTCCATATTTGTTGTGGTGGATAGATTTTCAAAAATGGCACATTTCATACCATGCTAGAAAACAAACGATGCTACACACATAGCCAATTTTTTTTCAGAGACGTAGTGAGACTACATGGATTGCCTAGGAGCATAGTCTCAGACAGGGACACCAAATTTGTAGGACACTTTTGGAGGACTCTATGGAAGAGGATGGGGACAAACTTGTACTTTAGTTTAGCATATCACCCTTAGACATATGGACAGACTGAAGTAGTAAATAGGAGTCTGGGAAACTTGTTAAGAAGTTTAGTCACTTAGCAAGGTCATCAATGGGATCAAATTCTAGCACAAGCAGAATTTGCATTCAACAATTCAGTGAAGAGGAGAACATGGAAAAGTCCATTTGAAATTGTGTATGGTATACATCCAAGAGGGATTACAAAGTTGAGAGATATGAATCAAGATGAGTTCAAAAGTAATGGAGCAGAGGATTTTGCAACAGAAATGCAGAAACTCCATGACATGGTCAGAGAGTAGCTACATGACAATAGCCAGAAATATAAGAAAAAAGTTGAGCAGAAGAGGAAAGAAGTTCAATTCGAAGTTGGAGATGAAGTTTTAGCTCATTTGAGAAAAGAGAGTTTTCCAAGGGGAACGTATAACAAGTTGAAGATGAAGAAGATAGGACCATGCAGGATTCTTAGAAAATTCGCATCCAATGCTTATGAAATTGAGTTTCTAGACAATGTTGGGATATCACTGATATTCAATGTTACAGACTGGTATCCTTGCAGGAGAGATGAGGCAGGAGAATCAAATGATTAGAAATAAGTTTAGTGGGAAGAACAATTTCCCACAACAGAAAAAACTCAGATGGAGAAAATCATTGAATAGGGAGCTAGAAAGAAGAACAGGAAGAAGACATATCCTGAATACTTAGTGAAGTGGAAAGATCATCCAATGGAAGATGCAAGTTGGGTCACAAAACCTAATATTTTGAAGCATGGAAAAATAGTGCAGGAGCTCATGGACAGGAGTCCATGAAAAATTTAACCAGAGGATTATGATGCAAGAGCATCGCCTTAAAAGTCAAAGATGAAAGTGTGGAGGCAAAGAAACGACATCTCAACATGACAAAGTTTCAAATCAAAAATTAACTCAGGAGTAAATTGAGTTGTTGAGATATTTTGGAAACAACATTTTTAAATATGTCATGTTTGTAAAGTCATATAGGACTATAAGGGGTTGTCGATATAGAGTGTTGACTCTTATCTAGCAATAACTGGTATTTATTGTAATAGAACAAAGTAGGTAACCACTAAGAGTTTGATAAGATAGGTTGTAGACAGGACGACAGGAGCTCATGGAGCCAGTTCTTAGATAGTTGTTGTTGTATTGTAAAATTACCATGATATAGGAAGAGGATAAAGAAGAGATATCAGTAGAACATAATAGAGTAGAAGAAAGACACAGTGAAGAACTGCAATATTATGTAATTTGTTTCATGAATGAATAGAACATACATAATTGTCCCAAATCTTGGACTGTGTTCATTTTAATGTGTAACTAAATGAATGTTGCATTATGTGTATGACGTTTATTTCATTTCGTTCATGTTCGATTGTTAGAGAAGTTGATCATATGAGTTTGTGACGAAACTGGATAATTTTCAATTGTTTCTCTTCTGAAACTCGTATGAAAGGTGTGCTTCTTGAACGCAAGGAGTGCATTGACTGAGTCTTGGATTGACTCAAAAGAGTTCAAAGAGATATCAGAGGAAACTTAGACCAGGTGCAAGGAGTGCACAACGTCAAGAAGCGACCAAGTGTCGAAGAACCAGAACAGAGGAACTTCAGGAGGGCTAGAAGAATTTATTTTCAAGAAATCCTTTGAAATGAGTTATAGAAATCCCCGAACGCAAGTGTGGGAAGTCAAAATCCTTTAAGTATCAAGCTCATAAGGGATATCACTTTTCATAAGTGTTGAAGAGATCCAAGAGTCAGACTTGTAGGAGGAGAAAAGGTCGATACCTTTGAATACTGAGAAATATTCTAAGTCAGAATAAATCAGAAGCTCAGGAGGAGGAGCAGCGGTGGCCATTGGATCATAGTGCAAAGGATCAATAGTCATCTGATCAAATCAAGGTGCATGAGACTTAGTGCTTCGCACACACAATAGAGAGAACCTAACAAAGTTTTGAATTCCTAAAGTAGTTTGGGACCATCCATCGTCGAGGAAGACAGGTGGCACAAGATCCACAGCTCTGGGAGCTTGTGGATGAGGAGGAGGTGAAATAGCTGAAGTAGGATCCTGACCATTGATCACCAGGAGATACATGTCAACATATCATCAGCTTCGAGAAATCTATTCAATAGTTTTTTAGTTGAGATTTGAAACTCCTGAAGCTCGAATAGCCAAAGAGCCAAGAGTCATCGATCTACAAGGGGACATTTGTCAGCAGATCGCGAGCTCTGGGTAATTGTAGTGGGGTTTTAGTTGAAAACTGAGACCATCGAATCCCAAAGACCCAAAGTGAATCTAGACTGCCAGAACTAGAGGAGACATGGCATAAATATGTGGACTCCGGGTAAAGTCTCAAAGTAATTCATAGTCGTCAGATCAAGGGAGATGTGGCATAAATCCTTGGATTTCGGGTAAAGATCTAAAGTAAACCTTAGTCGTACGATCTAAGAGGACATGTGGCATGAATCCATATACTTTGAGGGGAAGCAAAGTTTGATATTTGAGATCTTATAAGTCCAGAGATCTGAAGGAGATCTTGACCATTGATCGAGAAGAGGGCCACAGGACCGTTGATCTAGTTGAAAGGTCAAACACCCGAAGTAAATGCAGGGTTGTTGATTTAGGAGGGCAGGTGTCCGTAGATCGTCAACTCCGAAATATTGACGTACAAAGGAAAGAAGGGTTTGATATTTGAAAAGTATGAAGTCTGAAATCACGAAGAAGACCACATCCATTGATTCAGAACGGGTAGATCTGGTCCATAGATTTGGAAAGGACAGATCTGAACCGCCAGTTTAGAAGTATCATCAATATTGGGAGATTGAAGGTCCCATAGTGTTGTGGGGACAGGATTTGCGTGAAATTTAAAATGTTAAGGATGGGCTGCAATCCAGACCGTGGTTTTTCCAAGAGGACACGTGGAGGTTCGAGGAGAATTATGGGCCGAAAAGTATTTTTATTTAAAACTACCTTTGGCCATGCCCGCAATCGCGTGGTCACATAAAGTCATCACCCAGGGTCACATCAAGAGGGGGCTTATCAAAAAAGGAGCTAACACCCAGTACTTTGATATTTCATAGGAGAGCGAGGGGGAAGGTTGTGGGTGCTATCAGATGTGCACCAAGGAGTCAAAAGGGCCTGTGTTTAGATAAAAAAGGAGACCATTAAGGTTCCAGAGGGTCATTTGACTCAAGAATCAAATATCCTTTGATCAGGAGGTCGTGTAGCCCTACGGGGAAGTAGGGGGGTTGCATCAATGCATGCAAAGCCGTGAGAAATTAAAAAAAAAGGATGAGGAAGTAGATGTATAGGTGATAACTCATGGTGGCAAGAAGACAGGAATGGAATTTGAGCATGGTGAAAGATTAGGTCAAGGATCAGAGGGAAATACAAGAAAGGTGACATGACCCCCTCCTAACTTTTATGTTGCTCAACATAAGCAGTTTACGCATGACACAAAGAGGGCCATAGAAGAAGAAAGGGCATGTGCAGAGTTGCAGTGTGAAACACAGAGGTTTCTTGAAGAGACTTGAATCCATGAGGAAGTGCAGCAAGAAACACAGATCTCACTGGAATGTGCTCATGCCTAGGATTAGTTGTAGCACACCACACAAATATCATTGGAGGAAGTTCGAGTGCATGAAGAAATACAATGTTCCACTCAAAATTTGTTGGAAGAAGCGCACATAAAGGAGGAGTTGTGATGCGTCAAAGAGAGGGCCATTGAAGAACAGGTGCATGAGTAGTTGAAGCATATTGCGTGTGAAGAAGTACTGCACGACTTGGGTCTCCAAATAGAAACTGAGGATCAAGTAAGTAACTTCTTACAGTGTTATTTAATATTTTCAAATGATCCTCATGTTGGGAAAAAGTTTACACAAATGTTAGATATATGTATGGAGAAGAAGATATTGGTAGCACTATATCTTTCCCCCTGCTAGAAAGAGATGCATGCTAGGTTAGCAAGCAGAAGTGCATCGGAAGAGAGTTCAAGATGATAGTTGAACTTGGTGCGTATGAAATGGATGGGTTCATGTTAGATCTGGGTTCCGACGTGAACATATTGCCTAAGAAGTCATGGGAAATGATGGGTAAACCTAATTTGATCTAGTCATTGATCCAGTTACGGTTGGAAAATAAATAAAGAATATATCTTAAAGGTTGATTGGAGAAAGTTGAAGTGAACATAGAAGGCATGAAGATGAAGGTTGATTTTGAAGTCATAGAGATTATGGATGATTCATATTCATACCCTGCATTGCTTGTCATTGATTGGGATTTTGAAAAAAATGTTGTAGTGAATCTGAAGAAGTGACATATGTCATTTGAGACAGACACCTTATGTGTGGTCACACCTTTGGATCCTTATGAAGGGGACAAATACAATGAGCCAATGGATGAATATGCATAGATCTCCTTCATTGAAAATATCTATAATGTCACTGGGCACATGGAATATTATATCAATCCCATGACAGATGGGTAACTGAGCTGGAGAAGTGTGAAGTCGTATGACACTAATTCAGAAGATGCCCTGGATTGGTGGAAACTACCCATAGATGTGTGTAGATAACTAAAGCAGTATGTTGGATTGGCTCTAAACTATGTGATGCACCATGCTTTGATGGGACATGGACGATGGAGGCCTTCTTGATACAAATGGAGAAGATTGTTTCAGAATATTGGCGGGTGCAAGCCATGGATGTCGTAGTGCAAGGAACACCCACGCGTTGGTGGGAAACACATCGTACAAGCATAAAGGACTGGGCACAAGTGGTCGAGTTAATAAAAGTTAGATTCCATCCCAACTCTAACTTCAAATTGGCCAATCGTTATAAGGGCACTGAAGATTCTCAGTAGTACATTCAATACTATGAGAGGCGATGGATGACCAAGAATATTCCTTTCACCCAATGAGTCCATCGGTTCGTTCATACTATGGATATAGTTCCTAGGAGTTGGTACATTTAGTAGGAGCTTCAAAGGAAAATGATCGACTAGGTTCAGGTAAGCACTCATTTTTTCTCAACATTTTGCTTTACTTCAGAGGATCTGGCTCAATGAGAGGCACTCTTCTGGATTAAGAACTTTATATTTCATCGTTATTCGAAGGATGTCACACCAAGGGTGGTATGCTCGTATTATCAACCAATGGAAAAAATGAAAGAGGTTGTCCATTGTTGGAAGGTTGATGTGGATGTTATTGATGACGATGTCCCCGAGGCATACAAATAAAAGAGTCCGAGGGCGAGCATGCAATTGAAGGAAAAGTGTTGGAGGTGAAGGTGCCATACTATGGTGGCCCAATTAAGACAAAGAAACATAATATTGGCATTGAGGAAGCGCCCAAAATGGCCATAATTTTATATTATTGGGATAAATAGATTATCACTCAAGGAATATGAGGATTTTTTTCCCTGTAGCTTCTCAAAAATGAAGGGAATTATAGGATCATTGGGGGGTATGAAAATTTATCTCAAGACAAATGCCAAACCAGTCAAGAGGAGGCCTTACCGATTCAATCCCAAGTATAAAGAAAAGGTGCGCAAAGCGTTGGATCATATATTGGATGCTGGAATTATTTTCCCAGTGGAAGAGTTAGATTGGATTAGTCCCATGGGTGTGCAACTGAAAAAACAAGTGACATTTGCATATGTGTAGATTTGTGGAGCCTTAATGCAGCCTCTATGCACAATCCTTTCCCTACTCCTTTCACCAATGAGGTTCTAGAAAATGTTGAAGGATGAGAAGCCTACTCTTTTACAGATGGATTTTTGGGGTATCACTAGGTATGGAGTGGAGTTATTTTTCTTATACGGTGATTCCTTTTGGACTAAAAAAATCCCCCGCGATTTTTTCAAGGATCGTGGTTGCATATTTTAAAGAATTCATCCACAATGTTTTGGAGGTTTACTTGGACGAATGAATAGTTTTTAGTTTGTTGAAAGAGCACATGAAATCCATTCAATTGATTATGGATCGATGCCACCAGCTCCAGATTTCACTAATTTTGAAGAAGTTCATCTTCTATGCCCCTTTAGGAACATTATTGGGGCATGTGGTCTGCAATGATGGGTTGTTAGTTGACCAATCTAAAATTGTGTTCATATTGGATATGGTAGCCCCCACCTCAGTTTGTGAGTTGTGTGCCACATTGGGCCATACAAGATATTACCGGTGGTTCATTTAGATCTATGCGAAAATTAATGTGCCCTTGGAGAAAATGTTGTGCAAAGATACTAAGTACATTTGGACAAAGGAATGTGAGGAATCCCTGAATACTCTAAAAGACAAACTAGTCATTGCGTCAATTCAAGTCTTTCTCGATTGGTCTAAGCTCTTTCATTTCCACGTAGATGCTTCATCCATTGCACTGGGAGCATCTCTTGTGCAGTTGAGAAAAGGTAATATTGACCATCCAGTTCATTTTTACAGACACAAGTTATTCGATGCTTAAAAATATTATACAAAAATCGAGCACAAGGGCCTCGCCATGGCATATGCCTTGCAAAAAATTTGCCATTACTTGTTAGGGACCCCCTTTAAATTATTCACTAACCATTATGTGCTTAAGTATTTGGTCAAAAAACTAGTGTTGGGAGGAAGAATATACCAATGGTTGTTTATCTTTCAAGAATTTGAGTTTGAAGTAGTAGTCAAGCCGAGGAAATATTATGTTGGACTAGATCATCTATAGTAGATTGAGTCCAATGAAGTTATTCATAGCCTTGATGATGAAATCCTTGATGCACAACTCTTCTGCATTGAATCAGTTCTTAATCAATTAGTTGATCATTGAATTCCTCACATCAGAACAAACTCCAACATGGTATACTCTAGCCCAATGTTGTCAACTGGTGAGTCGTAGCACAAACTATCAATTGATTGCTGGACAATTGTATAAGTTGGGAGCTGATGGAATTTTGAGTAGGTGTGCCTTAGAACATGAAAAAGACATCATTTTGTATGAAGCACATGAGAGTATTGCGGGGGGGCACAATGCAGGTAAGGCTACTGCGTGAAAATTTCTACATGTAGGGATTTGGTGATTGTCACTCTTTGTTGATGCCAAGAAGTATTGTAAATTCTACAATGTGTGACAACGAATCAGGAATCCTTTCCAAAGAGATGAGATCCCTCTGTTCCTAGTTACAATATTAGAATGGTTTGAGAAATGGGCAATAGATTTTTTGGGCCCCATCAATCCTCCCGTGCATCGTACAGGTGTGTGCTACATTATTATGACCATTGAATATCTGACAAGATGGGATGAAGTTGCGCTAGTTAAGGATTGCACAACATAAATGATGGTGCAATTCATGTTTGAGAATGTGATTACCAGAATCAGTTTTCCAAAGGTGTTGATGAGCAAACAAGTCTCACATTTTCTGATTGAGACCATTCGGGAACTCACTCAAGAGTTCAAGATCCATCACAAGAAGAGCACTCCCTATCATCCTCAATCCAATGGTACAGTTGAAGATTTAAATAAAATCTTAGAACATGCATTAACCATTTTTTGTAATGTGCAACATGATGACTGGGATTAGTGAATCCCCACAATATTATGGGAATATTGAACAACTTGCAAGAGGTTTATGAAGCAGACCCCTTTCATATTGTTATATGGTAAAGAAGTAGTCATGTCGCTCGAATTTGTGGCTCCCAACCTATGTGTTTCTCTTGCAACTCAGATGACAAATGAACAATCCCTTCCAAAAATATTATATGAACTCATGGAGCTAGAGGAGGACCTATGATGGCAAGATTCAATGAGGTGATTGAAAACAAAAGAAAAAAGGCATGGAATTTCAAGCTACGTATGTGTTGATTGGGTCATTTCCATCTGGTATACATCAGTGAAGCCAATTCTGCCAAGCTGGATACATTGTAGGGACAACCACTCAAGGGAATTACTAATGGAAAATAGGTTAAAGGTGTAATACAACCCGCAAGGGTCACCCGTCACTTAGCTCCCTTTCTCATCCCCAAAGTTCTATAGATTAGGGTTAGGGTAGGATGTACAATAGGTAGAAGAGTACATAGTTGGCATAATTTTCTTTTTTTGGCAGTGCAACGTACACTCTATTCACATAGGTGGATTAAATGGACTAAAAATTTTTCATATTCCCAAGATTTCTAGTTCAGGTTGAAGTTATGGACTCCGTACAAGGTAGTGACTTGAGGAACAAAGTCACATGGGACTAGGTTGAACTACCTAACACTACATTACATTGAAGGGTCAAGTAATCTGATTCATATAGATCACCCATAACCTTGGAACATAAGTAGTAATGACACCATATTCCAAAAGGAACATCTTTAGTATGGTGGATATGAAACATTATCTCCTCCCATGTGGGGCTTCACCGAGACTCTATTTTTATTCCATGAGAAATCACATTGGTCTGTTCTTTGTATAATTTCGGCTACCAACTCTGACTATTTTCCACTCTATATATATCCACTTTCTCCTATGCAATCATTGGAGAAATTCTCCACATCCCATTCTCCCTCGCCCCCGCCAGTTTCCCACATCCTTGATTTATGCCCACTCACTATTATCTTTCCACTTTCCACTGGTCTTACCCTCTCTTGGTTCAGGTCCCCTCTCATGGCCCAACTTCACAGACATCTTGGGACGTGTGATTCCTAGTTCTTCCAGACAGTCTAAGAACCTGCAGTCCAGTTTTCATGAAGAATGACACTTTGTCATTAGATTCTATCCAGAGGTCCCACCCTATTATTCTCCAACAAGACACAACAACAGTCTACACATTTACTTGAACTATGCTTCAAAGTTGTGGAAGTCTGCTAGATCTCTCGAATTGAAGTTGGTTTTCCTATCGCCATGGATAATCACCTTTACTGAAGAGGGTATCCCAAGGCTACGAGATATCCATTCCACCAGGCTAGGAGGTCCCTGTTTTCCATGTTGTATTGCTAGAAAAAAGAGACAAGTAGAGGATGATTCTCTCTCTTGATGGAGTTCTTCCTCGAGATCTACTTATTGTAGATCCATGAGTAACTAGGAAACATTCTAGAAATAACACATCGTTTAGTTAGGGGGTTGGTGTCTGGGTGATGTGCTTTAAACAGATCCCTCATTCTTCACCACAAACACCATCGAAGGGAAATATTCCGAACATTTGGAAAAATGAAGTCAAAATCCATCGCTTACCTTGGGGCCTACTTGACTCATTCCAGGAACTATGTCAGGTTGCAACTACAACCTAGATAGATGATTTTATCTTAATCAAAACCAGTTACAATGACAACTTGGTTTGATGCTTTGGCCCATCAATGATGATTTTCTCTTACTCAATTCTCATAACAATTATTCATTGAGGAAGTTGGCTTGAGGACAAGACAAGTAATAGTGGTGGGGGCATGTTGGCACCCAAATATTTGGGTAAATATCACGCACACAAAAAAATTAAGTTGTGCGCACCTTTTCCTATTTTATGTGTGCTCAATAATATGCACGAGGATTGACATGAAACATGCGCGTCAGATAATTTTTTGTCAAAGTGCACCGGTCTGAGTTTTGTGATGCACGTCATAAATCAAGAAGACATCACATGCACGCTAGAATCAAGAAAAGAATCTTCAGGAAATATCCTTGAATGATTAATACAAGCAACATGAGGGATCGTGGTACAACAATAATATGAGATGGAAAGGTAGTTGATATTGCCACGATTCCAAAGGGGTGACATGGAATGCATGCATGTGACAGAAGCATGCAGGACTGGAAGTTAGCAGAGCGAGTGAGGAAGAACTGAAATTGATTGAGCACCAAATCTAAGAAGCATATAAAAGGGAGCATCAGCAAAGGAAAAAAGGCTAGAGTTTTGCTAGTTGTAGCTGGTTGGATAGTCAATGAGATCACTATGATCCCATGCTTTGTAATGTATCTGGTTGTAAGTATGAGTTTGTCATATATGTAAGAGTATGAATGAATGCACGTATCACAATGCAATGTAAATCCATGGAATCATCTAATGGAAAGTAAGACTCTATTGTTGTTAATGAATGAGTTTCTTAATGTGTATACCTATTTGAAGGAAGATAATAAAGTTGCAGTGATTTTGGATCTCCAATGTGTCAATGAAATGTGTTTTCTTATGTTATATATTGTTAACTGTTAAAGTAACTAGCAATGGATTGTATGAATGTCAACCTGAATGGATCTCTGTGTGTTTATCCCTTCATCCCCAACACAAGACCAGATAGTCTCTTTGATCCTCATAGTGTCTTGTGTGAGACCTTATTCAACCTTGATTGAAGATTGATATGTCGATTCTTTGGGTTTTTTGTTGGTCAACTCTTGACTAACCCTGGGTCTTAACCCTCTATCATTAAAAAGGACGTGTGCAAACATGAAATGGTCCAACACATAGGACCTTTCTATGGTATCTTTGGCCTTTAATATGGGACGTGGACTTTCTTATAATCTTTTTAGAGCTTAATTCAGGTCATATTCAACATTCGATACAATTTCAAAGTATTCTTAGGCATTCGAGGCCAACAATGTCACCTAAAATAGCCATAGATTTTCTTTCAAGCATATCCTTGGCCTTTGAGTGGGGATATGGGCATCATTAGGAGTGTTTAAACACCAGGTATGAGTAACTATGCATTAAACATGCTCAATAGAGGAATCTCATGGATTTAGCTCTAGAGTTAGCTTCTAGGGCTCAAGGTTCACATATGACACCCTAAACCATCATAGATGACCTATTGAGAGGATATTTGGCCTTTAAGTGGGGATACAAAACTCTTCTAGGCATCTAGGGCCAAACATAATTCCTTAAACCACCACACCTGAGCTCTCAAGGGTTTCAAATTGGTCAATTTAGTAACTTTAGGTTGCATAAAGGACCTAAGTTATAGATATCAATATAATCTAAAAGGTTTAACCTCTAAATGAACATTCTAGGCATGTAGGGCCCAAGATGATGCCTCAAACCACCACACCTAACCTTGATACCAAATCATGTTGTGAAAATCCTTCTATGAATAGTGCCCATATTTGTAATTAGAGACTAGCAATTGTTCACATCATCCTGTACTGGTATATTGTTTATGTGTTCGAGGCCAAGGATTAAAGTTCATAGTATTGAGGTGAAAAATATAGTAATTTGTAGTAGGAACATGCACACATTCTATAACATGTGGATTTTCTTACTACGTAGAAAAAAGGCACAAAGCCCCACCTCAAACTCTCTGAAAATTCCTATGTTGTTTGTAGGTTAATCAACATCTTCTATGAAAAATTATTGTTCTAACCAAACTTTATGATTTTTGTGTGAATAGAGGGAAAAAATTATCTATTTCTTATTTCCAATCCATGTGAACATGGGTAATAGACGTAATTGATCAAGAAAGTCTTTGAGGAAAGTGAAACCTAGTGAAAAGGTCAATAAAGGAAGAGAAAAGGTAAGGTTAGGCATGGAAGAATGTAGGGTTTCAACAGAGGCTAATCCAAATTTTAGCACAAAAGATGCCATTGTTGTTTATCCTCCTTCAATGCAATCAAAGCTTCAAATTTCAATAGATTCTAATCCAATTTCGACTTCTAGTGAACATCTAATGACTATTTTATCAAGACAAGTTGTTATGGATGAGTAGATAGTGATGGATTTTCTTGGAGATAATTATACCATGGATTAAATTAGAGAGGCAACTAGTGCATAACCTTCTAGTGAAGAAGTTCTTGTGGTGCAACCTTTTGTTGAATAGTTAGACATTACTAAAACTACCCATGAGCATGTCCACTCTCCTAAATTTGACCCACAAGTTATTGAAGGCATAAGAAATCCTATGTTTATAATGCCACAATATAGAGGCGAAGAGTGCTAAAATATGGGTCCATCATCCTTACCTAGATTGAGCAATGTGTACCAACTATATCCTAAATTCATTCATGTGGATGGAAGTTGTCTAGAATCCCTTGAAGTTAAGTTGTCTAACTAAACAATTTGTTATGAGAGATACAAATTATTAAAGAATATTTTGAATCAAAATATGATGCAACTAAACGTCAATTATTTATGTCTTTGTTAAAATCTAGGAGTTTGATTGTTGTTAGGAAAGTTTTAGGCATTAAAATAGTTAAAATTTCATAAACAAGTAATCATATTGTTAGAATCATTGTAGATTTTTTTCATACAATAGGTAAGAAAACTCGTTCGAAAGAAAGTAATGCAACCTAATGTGTATTGTCACAATTAATTGTTAGCAAGATCACCAAAAAAAAATTCTTTCTAAAACAAACATCTCATCCCATCAAATGGAATGTCAATACCCTTTGAATTTATTCTATTAGATGATACAACCTTGAATTAGCAAGCCAAATAGATTTACAGACCTTCACTAGTATGCTACGTCATTCTAACATGAAGTTAATATCATTGAGATTTCTTGAATAAGGGTGTTATGAAAAACATGATGAATGTATATATGTGTGTCATAATAATAATTGTATTCAATGTGGTATCTACAACAACTTGTATTGTGTATTGTGTTTATTCTAACATATCAAGGATTTCATTTCTCAAAATATATTTAGGCCAAGTTAAGTGCATTATGTTCATTCTTGAGTCTCTCATATAGTTTTTTCTATGTCATGTTAATAAAGTATTTAATGTGGGGTTCATAGTCCCTAAAAACCCTTCCCCATTTGAGTACATCCTTCTAGTTGGAAGAAGGCCTAGTGTTCTCGTGCCAAAAAATTGCACTAGTGTCACTTAACTACTCCAATTACCGTGAACATCATATAGAGACTTTATTCATAACATATTGTGTACAAGGCCAAAGGGACAAACATATTATCAAAAATATTTATTTAATGGGAAATGCCCCAGGTGCAATGGAATAACATTATTGAGAAATTCCATGCATGTGAGGAATGAGTACGAATTGGGGAGGAAGGAGGTTGAAGTGCAAAGATTCAATTATGTCATGTATGATATTGGGGGAGGGCATCAAAAAGATACCACTGGTGGTGTCCCCAGTTAGTGATGTGTACTTAAATGTTATCTTTTCTTTCAAATCACATTTTAAAATTTATGGGGGGGTTATTATAACAAAGAAATTATATATGACTTTATTATTGTTCCACTTGGTAGGATTCTATGACTTCATGAATGATTTATTCAAAAATACCCAACAATATGTTCAACATGTCCATGTGCCTAGTAGGATGATCATTCTAAAATAACATGCAGAAATACCTTTCCCATTAGTACAATATTGTCAATGGTTGATTTTGTTGATAATTACACCCTTTAACCGTAAAATGAGATTCAAAGTCAATATATCACTTAGAGGAGGTCAGCCTAATGTTCCATATTATGTACATGCATAGGTCGGGCAGTAACGAAGACAAAAGGGTTATATTGAATGAGTATCACTTCTACATAAGTGATTATAGGTTTATTGACTTAGATTATGTACACCATCGCTTTCAATTATTCTACAATCACTTGAAGGATAATAATATACAAATATTCTGAAATGGATTCGAACTAATGGATGGGTAAGACTTAGTACCTGCATGAAAATTTAGGAATTTATGAAGGCGATATAAACTATTGTTGGCTTTAATCTCTATATTCTTCTACTTAGGATTGTTTATTGACTATTCTGATACTACCTTATGATCATAGATTGACCCCGGTTCAGATTTAATAAGATCCTAACAAAATCCCTCTAAAACTATCAACCCCTCTGGTAGACCAGAAGGAAACACAACACACAGAGTGTACTACGCAATCTCACCCAAGATAGCTCTATGGGTGGATGCAATACTCAAGTGTTTGCAACTTAGGAATGGGTGGAGATATGTGGTTGTATATTGTAATATTTATTTATTCAGTCTAACATCAGATTATAGCATTCATTAAATTCATGCATGTGAAATACCAAATCTAACTATTTAATTCATTCATCTAACATTCACCAATTAACAACAATAAATACGCATACATTCAATCACATAACAGAGGTGTTATTGTGGTTCACCCCCTCTTGGGCTACGCCCACAAAGATTTCGCTCTCAACCTCTTTATTGTGGTTCAGTAATATGTCATGTCGTGCGTGTTTACAATATCAGATCTTCCTCTCTTCAACAGGCTCCTCGATCCCTGTGAGGCTGACTAGATTGTACCAAGCTCCTTAGCCTACGATCTAACCCTCAGGATCAAGTCACTCATAGCTTTCCTAGCTCACCAGCTTACTAACTCGTACAGTTCTTACAATTCTCTCTTCCTTGGTCGGTCGGTCTCTCTTCATCTAAGTACTACCTATTATATTCTTGGCTCATCAACCATTACAATAAATTACAAAAACCCTAAACCTAACATCTTTAGGTCTTCTTTGCATGCACGCCTCACCTGCTTCCCTTACACGTGCTGCTTTTCCTTCTAGCTGTCCTTTCCTCCTCTCATGCTTCTCTTCCCAAAAATATTATTTTCTCTTGACTAGGTCTGCATCCAACAGGCCCCCAACACTTACATGTGGTTCGTCCCGAGCCACCTAAACTTTGTACGCTTCTTCAACAACTCTTGCGAGAGTCTGGAACTTCTTTGTGAATTCCCTTTATTGTGTTTGAGCCTACACGGTATTTTCTCTGAGTGCATCCAATACTTGCGCTATAATATCCTCGTTGATCATCTGTGCACACTCTGCCTCAGTTTGTGCCATGTTCTTCTATGATTCTTCTACCTGCACAAAGACCTTTGCTGGTAGCTCTTGGAGAGGTTCCATTTGAGCTTGTCAATCCTTCTTCTGCGTCTACGCGGCTATGAGTTCTACTTGCATATTCTTCATATCTTGTGCTCCTTTTAGGCTCTCAGTGATCTACATAATCTTTTGCCTCTGCTTGAGGTCCTGGATAACTGCACTTATCTTCTCCTCTTCCTAGTCCCACTGCTGGACCTGTTGATCCTCCTCTAGCTTTGTCAATAGTTGTGTTGCTTTATCAAACAAGTCAAAAACTGCACTGACTTGTCATTCCATTTTCTCCATCTACTCTATTTCTTCCTTCTTCATTTGTTCCTTTACCTCTGGGGGAGTGGTAGGGATGATTTGTTCCCGGAGGTTCTCGATCTCCTGCCTGTATTGATCTATTGTTTACACAATTTGATCAATTTTTTGCATCATTGTGGGCTCTACTATTTGTGCGCTCTTCAAAATTATGTCATAGGCTACAGCCAATCCCTACTCAATCCTATCCACACGATATTTCTCGTCTTTGGTCTCAACCTTTACCTACTCGAGCACCAACTCCAACTCTTCTCTGTTGTCCTTCATCTGTTGCAGCTATGCTGCATCTGTGTGTGCAAGCGACTGTACTTCCTGTGTGACGATGACTTGTAGTTTATATGTCACCTTGGTTGGTATCTTCCACATTACCAACTGTATTTGTGCTAGATATTTCAATGGTGTCTGGCCTACAATTTCATCCATGCACAACATGTTGGGTGTAACATGAAAAGTTGAGCTCGCATGTGCACTCGTTTGGATCATATCATGCTCGCTTGACATAGCCTTGGCTCCTACTTGTGATGTTGTAGGGATTGACTCTATTCCTTTGACTGCCCTCTGTGTTTCTCTTATCTTCTCTAGGAGATGTCTCGTGTCGGCCAGCTCTTCCTAGATCTTGTCTCTTTGGCACTGGGATTCTTCAAAATCCTTCGTTGTTCGGTCCTGGATCATTTCGACCATGAGATCCACGTTGTCCTCAATTATTCTATATTCTGGCGGCGTCTTGTGTGCCTTAGATTTCTTTCGCGCACTCTTAGTGTGTATGATCTGCCTCTTGGTCTGGCCTTGCTCCTATTGGGTAGCACTTGATGTGGTCCCCTATGTTGACTCGGTCTCTTTTTCTTATTCCTGCAACGCCTGGGTGTTGTTCTTCTTCCCCGCTTGGGTACCTCTCTTTGGCGCACCCCATTTCTTCTATTGCATTGGATTTTGAACTAGATTTGGCTTCTTGGGCATCATTTTATCTCCTGTAGGTGTCTGTTCTTTCTCTACATCAGCCTCCTTATCCATGGACATCTCTTGATTCAGGACTGGAACTCTCCAGTCATCTTTCCAATACTTGATGGCCATCTCTATGTTCTCTTCCTTGACACAGTATCGTAGTTGTAGCCATTCTTTCTTGAGATCCTTTCGTGCTTGGATCCATATTGCATGTATGGTTACTTTAAAGTTGTCTATGACCTGATATGGTGCAACCACTTGTTCGACAACACGGGTATTCCAACAGAGGACGAACACCTTCAGTAACCACTCACATAACCAGATCAAATATCAACACACCCATGTTTTCATGTGGTGAAACCCCTATGGAGAATATCCATGACCCCAACCAACACAACCACTTGGAGCAGTTTATTAATGCAATCAAAAATATTATAGAGAGATTTTACAAGAGAGTTTCTCACAATCGATCATTGGAAAATGACCCTCCATGCTCTTTAAATAGAGATCATGGACCAATCGAGTGTTAAGCCATGAATCAATGGTCGTTAATATCAAGGAGAGTATGAACCATCAAATCACTCTATGTCAGGAAAATATCATGGTCGTCGGATTTCCTAACTACAAATGCATACTAATGCATACTAAAGAAACACACTAGAAAACACACTTTTACCTAATGACACAATAGACCAAGTAGATCTTAACTAACTCCTAAGTGTCTAAATATCCTAACATCCCCCCATAAGAACAACTTGGGATAGGATTGAAGTATTTACAATAGTGACACAATAGGAGAAGGAAGGAGGCATTAGAGCCTATCCCCCCTTAATGACAACTTCCTGAACTCCTAGCATAGATCGAAGTTTGGAAAACTTCGCTTCTGTAAGAGACTTTGTGAAAACGTCTGCAACTTGATCTTCTGTAGGGAAAAAGAGCACTTCAATAACTTGATCACGAATGAGCTTTCTGATGAAGTGCATGTGTATCTCGATGTGTTTTCTACGCTGATGTTGAACTAGGTCTTTGGTGAGCTTGATGGCACTCTGATTGTCATACCAAAGGCTGGTCGGATGATGGTGCTAGAATCCAAACTCTGAAAGGATTTGTCGAAGCTATAGGGCTTCCTAACTTGCATTTATTGATGCTCGGTACTCTACTTCTGCTAAAGAAAGTGCAATATTCTGTTGTTTCTTACAGACCCAAGTGACAGGTCCTGAACCAAGGCTGAAAACATAACCTGCAGTAGAATTTTGATCATCAAGGTCGTTGACCCAATATGAATCAGTGAAACCAACCAATAAAGGAGTCCCCCCTGAACTGTAATGTACCCTGAACTGAACTGTACCATGAACATAGTGAAGTATCCTTTTAGCTGCTTTCCAATGGCTTTCATGGGGTGTTTGCATATACTGGGAAACAACACCAACAACAAAGGAAATATCAGGACGGGTATGAGTCAAGTATAAGAGGCTACCAACTAACCGACAATACAGGGTGGCATCAACTTCAGGAGAAGTACAAGTGGCAGTAAGCTTGAATCCAGACTGGAAGGGAGAGGAGGTTGGTTTACAATTGTCCATGTGAAAGCGATGAAGAAGGTCACAAGCATTCTTAGACTAGGAAAGAAAAATTCCTTCATTGGTTTGCAAAACTTGGAGGCCAAGGAAATAGTGCAAAAAGCCTAAGTCTGTCATTTCAAATTTCTTCTTAAGGTTGGTTTTCACATGGTTTAAAAGTTTTGAGTCACTACCAGTAAGGATAAGGTCATCAACATAAAGGACAAGTATTATGAGATGGTTTCCTACTTTCTTGGTATAGACATTAGGATCAGAATGGCATCTAGAGAATCCAGTGACAATAAGAAAGTTGTTCATTTTGGCATACCAAGATCGGGGAGCTTGCTTGAGACCATAAAGAGATTTCTTGAGGCGAAAAACAAGGCTAGAGTCATTCTGGACATAGCCAGGAGGTTGTTCCATGTAGATTTCTTCTTGCAAATCTCCGTGCAAGAAGGCTGATTTAACATCCATCTAATGGACCTCCCATTTATGTGAGACAACAAAGGCAAGAACAAGGTAGATGGAATTCATTTTTTCTACAGGGGCAAAGGTTTAATTATAGTTAATTCCTTCAACTTAGGAAAATCCTTTGGCAACTAACCGAGCCTTGTGTATTTCAACACTTCCATCTGATGCATACTTAGTTCTGTAGACCCATTTGCAGCTAACAAGTTTTCTTCCTTTTGGAAGAGGTACAATATCCCAAGTATCGTTTGCCATTAAAGAATGATACTCTTCATTCATTCTTGTATCCCAATCTGGATGACCTGAAGCTTTTGCAAATGTCTCTGGATCATGAGTTTCTTAAACTTAAGACAAAAGAGAAGAGGCTTGCTGGAACTATGAACGTGTCCGACATTGATCTAAAAGATCACCGACAGGATCACTAGCTTCTTCTCATGTTGAACGGACACATCTTGGAAGTGGTGGATCTTGTGTTGGTTCAGGTTCAAAGGACTCATCTGGAGGAGGGTGAGCAGGTGGAGGTGGATTTTCATCCTCATTGTCATCATTTGAAGAAGAAACCAAATCATAAGAAGGCACAAATGTTGAATATGGATCGTAGGCTGAAGAAGGCACAACCGTCGAATTAGGCTTGTAGGCCAAAGAAGGCACAAATGTCGAATTAGGCTCACAGGGCAAGAGATTTTCATCAAATTTAACATCTCTTCTAATAATAATTTCATTACAATGTGATTGAAGAAGTCTGTAACCTTTGACATCTTCAGAATAACCAA
>CBVK0100352512.1:0-20932 GCA_900067695.1 Picea abies
GAATCATATTGTATTTGTGAATTCATGTAATGTGTAAGGAAGTTTCCCCCTCGAAGAAGCTTATTATCTTAATTTCTCTCTTTGTCAAGGCATGGAGTACTTATTCTGAGGTTTTTATGCTATTTTGATATTTTTTTCTTAACAAGAAAGGCGCATGTTCTCCATTCTTCTTATCATGGTTCATTGTTTGAAGGGTTACAAGAGGGTTTTCATGCTCACCTTGAAAATCAAATAATTCCTTAAATTTAGCCATTTGTGAGGGAATCTTAGTAAGTTCAATAAGACAAATACGATAAGATAATATAAGATAAATGTATTAATGTCCAACAAATGACCATTGAAGTAGGTCAATGGGATTGTTTTAGGTACAATGATGTCTACACAAAGTGGGAGTGCTAAAATGATTCCTATATAAAGGCAAGAAACAAGAAGTAAAATATCAATCTAATCTAAAACCTAGAAGGCCAACTTCAAAGAATGAAGAGACGACCTAGGAGAAAGAAATAAAGAGAGATGTACAAGATAAGAGGATCTTTAGCCTATGGCACGAATGATAAGAGGTCTTGGTCCACTAGAGCCATCTCTCCTAGCATCTGAGGCTAAATGGAGAAAACTCAAAATAGATGCTTTCTTGGCAGTAGAAGAAAGAAATGATCTCAAATGAGTGCGGTGTTGCTGCCTGGAAGAAAGGACATGTCATTGAGGTCTGGAAGATATAATTTGGTGACTATAATAGAGATGCCATGGGGGTCCCATAGAGGTGGGGGTAGAGCTTCGTGTCCTCACTAATCTAGAGTCATCTTTATTTGTCTCTTGCTTGGTGCCCCTATTCCAAAGCACCATGAAAAAGGATGTAATTCGTTGAGTGGAGGCAGGTCCATGTAGTGGATGTGGTTGAAGGATAGAAGAGCGAAGGTAGAGGGCCTCCTTCATGTATAAGGCCAAGTATCACTGGTTAGGGTAGCTAAATGTAATGTCCCCTTCCAAGTGACAGGGGTCTTGAGAGACTTAGTAGTCTAGTTCTTCCCTCTAGACTATAGTCTCAATAAAATAAAGGGGAACTAAGAGGCAAAAAGGAGTCACTAAGGTGTTAAAGTTATATTATTAAAGTGACTTAAGCAAAAAAGGAAAATAAAATATAATTGGCTAAGTTGGGAAAATAAAGGTGAATGACCTTAGAAGCCAATTAAATAATTTAAGTGAAAATTAGAATTGGAGGTAGAAAAGGAGAGGAGGGCACCTCACTCCTCATTATTGATCATTTTGGCTTTTACACGTGTGAGCTTGAGATCTTGGGTGTTTAAGAGTTTTGTCTAACTAAACACTAGAGATCGACAAGGAGGTGAAAAATTCCTTTGTTCTTGATCCAAGCTTGGTCAAGGTGGTGAAAGATCCCACCCTCACCATTCTACTCAGTTTCAGAGCCATTCTAGAAGTGTATTGTGGAGACATGGCACAACTTGGGGGTTCTTATGCAGGTTTGGGTGCACTGTTGGAGTAAAGGGAATTTGATTTGGCTAGGATGTTGAAGATCTGAGGAAAATCTTGTTCTAGAAGGGTTTACCATCATCATAGCACCTTTTCTAATCATTTCTTGAATGGTTTTCTCTGCATACTTATTATTTCTCTTGGTTGAGTGAATTTTTGAAGGAGGGCGCATTGTGTCTATGAGATATATTGAGTTGGAGGGTTAGATCTCACATTACATCTGAAGGATCTCAACATAAGTCTTCCACAACACCAGATCTAAAGTCTTACAGTCATCCTCAAGGGTTTGGAAGCCATATCCGAGGAGGCCAAATTTTCTAGGGCCTCTGCAACCAAGTGGTGCGCAACTCAACCAGATCTAGGAGCCATATTGAAGAAGGGAAAGAAATTGATCTTGTTCAGACTTGTATGCTGCTATTGGAGGGCTAGGAGGACTCACAACTCTTTATTTATTTGTATCTTGGAGGCATCTTCAGCCACAACTTCTATATATCTTCTATATTTTCTAGATCTGTATATCTCTTGTATGGAGGACAACTTATCTAATAAATAAAGGTCAGATCTAATGTTTGTGGCTATTCCATTGTGTTATTCTCTTGTCTCTTGTTATCTTCTTCTATTTTTTTTCCATATCTATCATCTATATGCTTTAAAACTCTTGAAAACAACTCCATCGCAACTCTGGGGAAACAATCTGCAAAAAACATTCAACAAAAGCTCACACAAACATACATTAAACCCTTACATTCCTAGCGAACTCGCTTAGGAACATTACAGTGGTATCAGAGCGAACATCCTTGCCATCCTATGATTAAGTTGATGACTAAAAGGAGAGGTCATGGTGGACAGCCTTTACCAGATATACAAGAAGGAGAAGAGTTAGAAGGTAACATGGGGGAAAACCATGAAACATATAAAGCATTGCCAAAGGAGGAAGCCCTTTTAGCAGAGAAGGTAACTCAAACAGTGCATGACACACTTCGAAATAGTCAGATTACTCTGCAGTGCCACTTGGATGAGATGCAAAATCATTTGTCTAGGGGACAGGCAAAAGTGAAGATATCATTTGCAAACTTTCAAAGTGGACAGGAGAGAATGATAGAAATAATGGAGGAACAATGCAAGCATCAGGATATCCTTTCTCAGTTATTTATGGAGCAAAGGCATGGTAAGGAGTCACCCTTGTTTGGAGGAAACCAAGGATCCAACGGATCTCAGGGAGGAAACGAGAATTATGAGGAGTCCCCATGCAAATATCAAGCAGAAGAGCATAGATCAACTGAGGGCATACCTTCCCATTCTCACATGGCTAGTAGGACTACACCTATGCCATATATGCCCACCTTTTTTGGAGACACAGTAGAGGGACACAAATTCCCTTGGACGTGAGAATTTAGAGGGTGAATGGGAGGTCATGGAGAGATAATACAATGCACTGAGTGTGGGATTTCAGAGACAAGTTTCTTTGGGGGAATATGCCACATAAGGTTCAAACAAAGGTATAAAGAACACTATAGAGGTGACAGTGAGTTGGGGTAAAAGGCAGGAAAAATGGAGATGCCCCCCTTCAATGGTACAAGCCGGATCTCAGCCAAAGCTTGGGTACAAAAGTTGGATGCTTACCTTTAATTGAATGTCATGGAGGAGGAAAGTGCCATCAAGTTTACAACCTTGCACTTGAATGGTAAAGAACATGATTGGTGGTTCCATGGGATGACCACTTTGGGTCATGAACATGTCACTTCATACATTAAATTCACCTAGAGACTCATTGACATATTTTACAAGGAGGATCCATAACATCATTTCAAGGAGCTCATGCAGATTAGACAAACAGGGTCAACAAAAGCATTCATTGAGGAGTTTCAAAGAGTAGCAGTCATGGTTCCTGATATGATAGAGTCTAGGTTATTGAAGATGTACATAGAATGCTTTATTGAGCCTTTGCGTACATGTGTTAAGGCTTTCAAGCCTAACACCTTATAGGATGTTATTGAGCATACCAGAGATCTATTAGGGGCGGCCTACAAAAACAAGGTTGCACCTAGACCCCCAATTATTCCAAGAGAATGAGAAACAAGACACGTAGACAAGGGGAAGGGAAAGATGGATGAAGCTACTATAAGGGAGCTAAGAAAGAATAAATTGTGCTTCACTTGCAAAGAAGCATGACAACAAGGTCACAGATGCATGGGTAAAGGAAAAAATCATTATATAGAAGTAGTTTCTGACAGTGAAGATGAGATGGATGAGGAAGGAAGTGGAGTCATTTATAACATAGGGATGCATCAGGAGGAGGAAGAAAATATCTCACATGCTTAGGAGGAAGATGGACCCACGCACCATTCTGCAGGGATTAAGAAGGCTACCATTGCATCCATCAGTGGAGTGCCCAGGTTTAATACTTTCCTGATAAAGGGAGTAGTGTGGGGGCATCAAGAAACAATACTCGTTGATGGAGGAGCTTCTCATAACTTCATTGAAATTTCTATGGTAGAGAGGAGACACTTTCCTACAGTAGACTTTGATGGGTTTTTGGTTGAGGTAGCAGGGGGACGCACTATGGCCTGTGACAAGTATATTCCACAGATGAGCTTGACCTTGGGTAGGTACACTTTGACACGTGACTTCTATGTAGTGGATATACCAAATACAAACATAATATTGGGAGTGAAATGGCTTATCACCTTGGGGCCAATCACAACCAATTACAAAACCATGGAGATGTATTTTAACACGAAAGATGGAAAAAGGGTCACATTAAAGGGAATGACAAGAGAAGCACCTAGGGTGGTGAAAACTAAACGTATGCATGCAATACTTAGGTGGGAGGAAGTGGCCTATGAAGCCGAGTGTTTTGTGATGGATGTGAGTCATGAGGGGTGCAAGCACTATCCTTTAGACATACAAAAAATACTTCACAAGCATGAGAATTTTTTTGGACAGATCCCTCTAGGGAAGCCACCATATAGGGGATTTAAGCATATCATAGAACTTGAAGAAGGGGCCAAACCAGTTATCACTACACCATACAGGCACCCCAAAAAGTTTAAGGATGAAATAGAAAAGGCCATCAAGGAATTGTTGGACATGGGCCACATTAGGCCAAGTTCCATCCCTTTTGCATCTTTAGTTGTATTGGTCAAGAAGAAAGATGGCATCATGCATATGTGTATTAACTATAAGGCTCTAAATAAGAAAACCATAAAAAACAAGTATCTCATTCCCCGGATAGATGAGCTATTGGATGAACTACATGGTGCAATATACTTCACCAAAATTGACTTGTGTTCTGGATACCATCAAATCATAATGAGAGAACGAGATGTACACAAGACAACTTTCAGATGCCACTATGGACATTACGAGTTCCTTGTCATGCCTTTTGGGTTGACCAATGCACCAACCACCTTTCAATCCAACATGAACCATGTATTCAACAAGCAATTTAGAAAATTCCTACTGGTGTTCTTTGATGACTTGTTAATTTAGAGTAGGACATCGGAAGATTACCTCAAGCATGTGGATGAAGTGTTAAGCATCATGGAGAGATAGTCATTGTATGCCAAAGAGTCAAAATCTGAAATTGGGATGACCAAGGTCCTTTACTTGGGACAAATCATTGGGGAAAAAGGGGTACAGGTTCACCAAGAAAAGATCCAAGCTATAATTGATTGGCCCACACCTAAGACACTTACATAACTCAAGGGATTTCTTGGTATTTGCAGTTATTACAGGAGGTTTGTTAAGGGATTCTCTCAATTATGCACACCTTTGACTAACTTGACCAAAAAGGGTGCATTCAAGTGGAGTGAAGAGGCACAATTGACATTTGACAAAATGAAGAAGGTAATGAGCACATGCCATGTACTATCTTTACCAGACTTCTCTCGACCATTCATTTTGGAGTGTGATGCATCAGGTTTAGGGATTGGAGTTGCACTCATGCAGAATAGGCATCCTATTGCCTATGAGAGTCGAAAACTAAGAGGGCTTGAGTTTCTATACACAATTTATGACCAGGAAATGTTAGCTATAATGCATGCATTGGCCAAATTTAGACAATACCTGGTAGGGGTGAAATTTGTGGTCAGGACATATCATAACAATCTTAAGTACTTTCTAGAGAAAAAGGACCTCAATGAGAGACAACAACAGTGGGTGAGTAAGATCTAGGATTATAACTTTGACATAAAATATGTCAAGGGAAAAAACAATGTGGTAGCATATGCCTTGTCTAAAATACCCTTATCTTATTCCATGTCAGAGATATCAGTTGATTGGAAATTGCACCTATTGGTAGAGTATTCAAAAGATAAGTTTGCATGCGAATTAATGGATGGACAGGCTCATGATGACAGGTATAGGATTGTAGTTGATGTCATATATTATAAGGGAAGGATTTATTTGGTTCTTGAATCTTTGTTCAAAAGAAGCTACTACAAGCATTTCATAATTCATCATTAGCTAGGCATCAGGGCTTCCTTAAGGCATATAGACAGATCAGACAAAGATTCACTTAGAAAGGCCTCAATTAGGATGTCATGCGCCATATCAGGGAGTGTGTCACATGCCAACAAAACACAAATGGGAGAGTGTCTCATTTTTGTAGTAGTGGATCGCTTGACCAAATTTGCTCATTTTTTTTCCATATCCATAGATTACAATGCATCTTAAGTGGCAAATTTATTCTTCAGGAAGGTTTTCAGGTTGCATGGGTTTCCCAAGACTATTGTGAGTGACAGGGACAACAAGTTTATGAGCACATTTTGGCAAGAACTATTCCATCTAGTTGGTACATAATTAACCCCCAGCACTAGCTATCATCCACAAATAGATGGCCAAACCGAAATAGTCAACAAGTGGGTGGAGGGGTATCTCATGAACTATGTGACAGGTCAACAAAAAGCATGGGTTAAGTGGCTATACTTGGGAGAATATTGTTACAACACCACTCATCACATGTCCATTGGTATGTCTCCCTTAAGGACCTTATATAGTTATGATCCTCTCACTTTTATAAAGATAGTGTTTGGAGATTGTAGAGCTCCTATAGCTAAGGAGTGGATACAGGAAATCCAATACATACTCAGAGAGCTCAAAGACCATTTGCAAAGAGCTCAAAACCAATAGAAACTATATGTAGATAGAAACATGGTGGAGCACACTTTTGAGGTAGGGAACTTCGTCTATATAAGGCTCCAACCATACAGGCAAGCGACCATGAAGAAAAATGGCACGAAAAAACTCAAACCCCACTTCTACGGTCCATACAGGGTAAAGATAAAGGTGGGGGCAATTGCATAAGAGCTAGAACTACCACATGAAAGTAAAATTCACAATATCTTTCATGTTTTAGAACTTGTTGCTAACGAGGAATTGCCTCCAGTAGATGATGAAGGACAAGTGATTTTAATTCCAGAGGAGATATTAGAGGTGAGGGAGAAAACGCTAAGGAACAGGGATATCATGCGGTATCCGATCCAATGGAAAAATTGCCAATAGAAGATGCCACTTGGGAAAATGAACAGGTGCTACAACAAACAAATTTAGAATTGCTTGTGTGCAAGTAATTTCTAACAGGGGAGACTGTAATGTCCCCTTCCAATTGACAGGGGTCTTGAGAGACTCAGTAGTCAAGTTGTTCCCTCTAGACTATAGCCTCCATAAAATAAAGGGGAACTAAGAGGCAAAAAGGAGTCACTGACGTGTTAAAGTTATATTATTAAAGTGACTTAAGAAAAAATAGAAAATAAAAGATAATTAGCTAAGTTGGGAAAATAAAGGTGAATGACCTTAGAAGCAAATTAAATAATTTAAGTGGAAATTAGAATTGGACGTAGAAAAGGAGAGGAGGGTACCTCGCTCCTCATTCTTGATCATTTTGTCTTTTGCACTTGTGAGCTTGAGAGCTTGGGTGTTTGAGGGTTTTGTCTCACTAAACCCTAGATATCAACAAGGAGGTGAAAGATTCCTTTGTTCCTCATCCAAGCTTGGTCAAGATGGTGAAAGATCCCATCCTCACCATTCTACTTAATCCATTCTAGAAGTGTATTGTGGAGACAGGGCACAACTTGGGAGTTTTTCTGCAGGTTTGGGCGCACTATTGGAGTAAAGGGAATTCGATTTGGCTAGGAGGTTGAATATCTGAGGAAAATCTTGTTCTAGAAGGGTTTACCATCATCATAGCACCTTTTCTCATAAGTTCTTGAATGATTTTCTCTGCATACTTATTATTTCTCTTGGCTGGGCAAATTTCTGAAGGAGGGCACATTGTCTCTGGGAGATATATTGAGTTGGAGGGTTAGATCTCACATTACAGTTGAAGGATCTCAACATAAGTCTTCCACAACCCCATATCTAAAGTTCTACAGTCATCCTCAAGGGTTTGGAGGCCATATTTGAGGAGGCCAAATTTCTTAGGGTCTCTACATCTAGGTGGTGTGCAACTCAGCCAGATCTCGGTGCCAAATTGAAGAAGGGAAATAAATTGGACTGGTCCAGACTTGCATGCTGCTATTGGAGGGCTAGGGGGACTCACAACTCTCTCTTTATTTGTATCTTGGAGGCATATTCAACCATAGCTTCTATATATCTTATATATTTTCCAGATCTGTATATCTCTTGTATGGAGGACAACTTATCTAGTAAATAAAGGTCAGATATGACATTTGTGGCTATTCCATTGTGTTATTCTCTTGTATATTGTTGTCTTCATCTATTGTTGTTCCATATCTATAATATATATGTTGTAAAACTCTTGAAAGCAACTCCAATGCAACTTTAGGGAAATAATCTGCAAAAACATTCAACAACATCTCACACAAACAAACCTTAAACCCTTAAGTTCCTAGAAAACTTTCTTAGGAACATTACACTAAAGAAACTTCCAAGCATTTGTAACACTTGAAAAAGATAGCAGATCCATCCACGGATCTTGTAGTAAACCATGAAACAAAAGATGAAGTTCTCCTCCCTCTCAACCTCGTGAAGATGGCACAACTGGAAAATCCTATCTGGTCGACTAATCTAGTGATCAATGGCAATCCATAGCCTATGAGATCCAACTCTAAACTATCTGAAGGGGGTCTAAAGGGTATGCATCCAGTGGAAAAGTGTATAATGGGGTCGAATAACAAGTCCATCCCTCATAACCATTAAGTGCTCTACATAGAAGGCCATATTCAGACACAACCCACCATAGTGGTTTATCCAAGTGACCTACACAAACTACTTGTAGATATCATATCTCATGATTGTGTTCATCTCCTATCGAGTAGGTAAAATGTGGATGGGTGCAATAAGGGAATATATGAATGGAGGGAGTCAATCTGTCGTAATGCCAACATATGCTAGGAGATTCATGACCCCAACATACCAACATCAAGAATGAACCAGAGAATTAATGAATGCAAGAGACTTTGATGAATGGTAGGCCAAGTAAGGGTACCAATCACGTCCCTTTTTTGTATGGGTGAAACTTCGAAGGTGGTGCAGGAGTGAGACGAGGCCAAATATTGTCTCAAGACAAAAGGGGTGAACACCAAACTCTGTGAGGATGATGGGATGGGGGACTGTTATAACCCTAATTTCCACCATACATGCTTACCTGGCATCAGGCCATCTCAGATCCCTTCTTTGCCAAAGCACTGCTGAACAACTCTTTAAAAAACCTCTTTTATAAGGGCCCACATGCCCTACTCCATTACTGCACGCGTGTACACGCTAGCTGACCTAAAACAACCCGCGTGTACCTAGAAAAGCACGAAAAAAGGAAAGTTGTCGATGGAACACACAACTTTGGGTGAGTTAACTGAAACTCCTAGCCATGCATGGCCGAGGGTTCATCCAAATACCTAGCTTCTTCTAGCCTATAAAAGAAGGGTTAGGGGTCCCATTTGGAAGAGGAGAAGAACAGTAAAGAAACTCTACCCAATTGCACATTCTCATTGTCCCAACCCTTTAGCCATCCTTGTGCAAGAAGAGATACAGAGCAAAGAAGTTGGAGGACATTTGAAGAGGAGCCCAGGATCAGGTTCACGGAGCGGTGGCCGGTCTCGACATTGTAAGTTGATTCATTAAAGTTAATAATAAAGAAATGCTTTTCTCGTCCCACTATATGAGTTCTTCATAGCTTAGTGACTATATGTTTGAATCTCTAACCCATTAATCTGTAGAACAAATGCATGTAGAGTTTGTTGTTTGTTTTGTGCACAGGTCAGCCTTGGGAGGCTAGCTGCTAACAAGCGATCAAGTGTGAAGAAGGATCGACATCGAACATTCGAAACAAGCTATGTTCGTTTAACCATGTGTTTGCTTAAAAGAAATGGGGATTAGGTCTGGGACGACGATAGAAAGTAGGATTCTTTCGGTCTTATTTGCATGCATAATATAACCCTAAGTGCTAGTCCGTAGGGGGATTTCCCACCACAACAGAATTGGCGACCATACTGGGGAAGTCTCTAGGGTTCCTGGGAATATTTTTGGGTATTTTTAAAAGACTGGCTTTCTTTCCTATTTTTTGAAGTTTCTACAAAGTCTGAGCTAACAAAGGTTTTGATCTTCCATACCAACTATCTCTATTTCGTTGCTTGACTGTGTTTTTTTTAGACCCACAGAGGTACACGCGGCCTGCATAAGGTCTGCATGCGTGTACCCACGCCCTACTTTCTTACAGCCCGCGTGTAAACACTAGCTGAAGAAGTAACAGTAGCGTGTATGATTCCAGAATTTTTTTGAGGCAGTCATCCTCTTCCATGTCAGAATCAGTCATTCTCAGGGGTTTTCTGGAACTTTTTCTAGTCTTGGTTGTTTGCAGTCTATAGCTTAGGGTTCATTTCAGATTGGTTTGTTTTACAAATTTTTTCCTTACATTGTTTTTTTTTTTTTTTGGTTAAAGAAAGTGTCTAAGCCTTCAAGAGATCCTGGTTCTCAATATCAGTGGTCTCTTCCTAGTTTGGATTGTCTGTTTTTATTTGTTTCAAAGTTTTAGAGATACACACGGCCTGTATAAGACCAGCACGCGTGTACACGCCCTTTGGCTCTACACATCTCGCGTGCACATGCTTGCTTTTGAATTGTCAGTAGTGTGCTTGTGAAGGAAAGTTTTTGTTAAGGGTGAGGCAGTCATCCTTTCCCTTGATAAGAGTTATACCTCTCAAGGTTTTTGAATCTTTGTCCTAGCATTCAGTAGCTTAGGTTTGATATCAGCCATAGCTTTCTTTTTTCATTTAAAAGTTTTCATCAAAATTTTCTTTAGGGTTTTTAGACAAGTGTGAGAGTCCTTTTTTAAGTTGCTAGTGTGTGATTTCTTGAAGTGATTCTTTGCGATCTACGATTAGGCCAAAAGTTTTTCTTGGTTTTTGACTTGTTGATATTTTTCCTTTTTGCTTTGTGTGCATTCAAATAAATAAAAAAATCTCTTTCATTTATTTGTTTGGTTGAAAAGTGTTGTTTTGCATTAGTAACCAGGGAAAAGTCTTTGCTTTCATAAGTTCTTGATAGTTTACTTAGATCGTAAGTAGCTCATAGTTGAGTGAAATCCTGCTTTGAGTTTGTTGTTCAAAAGATCTTAGAATTTTTTATTTTTTTTTTAAATTGAAAAGTTGTTGAAAATTTACGTTAAGTGAAGGTTTTTTTTTTGTTTCCATCTTTCTGTTCATTTTTACTTTCGTCTTTCAAACATCACTAGTTTCACTTTCATACTCTTTGACATAAGACAAGCCATAAAATTAATGCTAAATCTAAAATTCATTAGACTTTTATGTTTGTAGGTTAACCAACTAGTTCAGGATTAGGGCCTTGGATTAGGTTGGAGAGGAAACTCTTCAAGGCCATTAAAAGAAAACATTGGAGTCTGAGTTAGGGAGTGTCCAAGTCCAGTATCGTGAAAGTTATCCAGGACCCCCCTCTAACACAATAGATAAACACGAGGTCGCGTGTGGAAAGGTAGTGGAGATAACCCCTCCAAAGCTGGACCAATCATAGTGGAGAACACATATAGAGGGCTTGTCTTGGGATTTCGTCGATTGCATTTGCCACGGAGCTTCGTGGGTCTCGAATCCGTTCGAGGTCCTCAGTTGTCTTCCATACCACTTTCTCTCGATACCCTTGACAAGTTTATGGCTCAATACCCTGCTCATTGTGGTCTACCCGACTTTCGACTATACCCGCCTCGTGACTATTCACACGCTGGCAACCTAGTTGCCTATCTTTTTTAGGGACATACACAGGTGACTGCGGGGGTATACTGTGGTACCTAGGACAGACATCGAGCCACGCTTTACAGAGTATACCCGTAGGGTGCTTCCGTGTTCGAGTTGCACTTGCACCGGTAAGTTGCTCTAGTGTTGGTTGTTGTAACTATTCTTCCAATTAATTTAGTGTTTGCCTGTCTTATCTTATAGGGACTTTTTTAGTGTGTGTTGTTTTTGAACGACTAGAACCCCCTAGAGTGTCTTTGATCTTCTCACACAGTGGAGGATCACGAGCTCCACTGGTCACGAAGGCTTCTTGGCCTGCCGTCGGTTACACTGGAGCCACCCCCGCCACCACTAAGGCGAAAGCTAGACCAACAAGGGTCTTTTGAAGTGATCGGGTCATAAGAAATTATGCCCGACCAACATCTGGAGGAATTGACCATTTTAGACCTTGAAGCAAAAGCTTTTGGTCTAGTTGAAACCTCCACCACTAATCTTTCAGCACCCACCATCGTATCGATTCATCCTTACGAGTGCCAGACAGTGTCGCACGCAGCAATGGAAACAAATGTTGTTACTCCTTCTGGGAATTCTTCGATTCCCACTACGGTTGTCACCACAGGAGAGTTTCCACCTCTTAACCCATTGTCACTAGTCTGAGCCACCATGGTCTCGACCACCTCTACATCGCACAGTGGTCCGATCTCGTCTTTGGCGGTGGCCACAACCCCTTTCACACCAAGTGCGACAGGCCCTCCATTCTCATACGGGATGCCTAGTTCAGGTACAAGTCATGTACTTTCCTACTCCACTTCACAGACTTTAGGTCTGGGGGCAGGGAGCTCTAATTCTCCTCTGCAAGGACACATGGGGGGCACTCCTACTCCTTTTAACGCTTTCCCTTACGGGGGAGGTCATATACCTCCTTCGTCCCCTTCACTTGGTGGCACGCATCAACAATTCGTTGGGCCACCTGCACACCATAGTTTACTTGGAGCGGGGATTCAAGGACCACCTTCGCATAATATGCTGGTAGGTTCGACACTATTTTCTTTGTTCGGTGCGTTTGGTAACAATGCCTTCTCGTCAACTGCTTTCCCGACTGGGGGTAATCCCGGTCTCGGACAATCTATTCCTATGCAGGGTACCATTCCTGCACAGGGGGCACACCCAGGAACTTCTTCCGCATCAGGGCCTTGGAATTCTTGGCAGGGATCAGTTCCCTCGTCAGGAATGTCGATCTGGGGTAATTCTTTTCACAATCAATGGAACCCCGGACAAAGCACTATGCCTATCCCCACGAGACCGACATGGGGCAATCCTTCCTATAGTCCTTCAAATGTAATGCATGCCCAACCATCTATGTCCTATTTTGGAAATCAGTCGATGATGTCTCCTCACACGCAAAATCCATACGCTGGCCATGGCCATGGTTTTTACCAGAATCCAGGCCAGTAGGCGAACTTTTCCTGGCAACCTGGTGCCAGTCCAACTCCAGGCCCCTTTTTCCCAGGTTATCACCAACAAACCAAACTACCCTTCCTGACAACCTTGCATTTGCCAGACTTGACAAGGTTTTTGAATGACCCTATTTGTCATGATCCGCGTTGGCCTTCTATGCCGACGAAGTTGCCTTCGGACATCCCAAAGTTCAAAGCCAAGCCTAATGAATATCCAGGAGATCATGTGACTACCTTCCATCTTTGGTGCTCGTCTAACTCATTGAAAGACGACTCCATACAGTTGTGATTGTTTCAACATACTCTCATTGGGAGTGTCGCGAAATGGTACATTGAGCTCGATTGTTCAAGATACTCTTCCTTCGGTGAACTGGCGATGGCTTTCCTAAACCATTTCCAGTTACCTATGAGATATGACGCTGGCACCGAATTGTTGGCCAATTTCTCACAAACAAAAGCGGACCATATCTCTGATCACATCCGAGAATGGAGACGTCGAAAGAGTTTAATTAGGGCACCAGTCCCACCAACATTCCTGCTTGAGTGGTTCCTTAAGTCTTTGGTCCCATAGTTGTCCAAAGACATCGTGACATCGAGAGTATTTTCCGAAGAGGACGCCATCATGAGAGATCAACAACTTGAGCTAATCTATTCTCAGTCTGGTTTATTATACGAGATCTTGCTAGATGCACCACGCTCAATACTTGATAACACCAGACAGAGAACTGGACCACATGCCGATGGTATTGTTGGTTCAGCACAAACAAAGCCCACTGAGCAATTGACGAATCAGTTGCAGCAGTTTTCTATACAACACACAGCGGCCAACCAAACTACTGCTTTGGCTGCTCCCCCTACCAAAACGTCGGATGTACACACAGTGCAATCGACTAATCCAAAGGCCACCCATCAGCCTGAAGGAAAGGAAAAACAACGAAATAAGGGTAAGGGGGATAAAAAACCTACCGATAATGCTGGCGGGGACAAGAATGAGAAACGGAAGGCGAGGTATCCATGCAACTTATGTGCGGAAGACCACCCGACCCATCTATGTCCTTGGCTTGCAGAAGCCCAAAAGTTTGTGACGCAACAACAGCCTGTTGTGTTAACCAATTCATTTCAACATGGGCAAAATCTAACCCAAGCCTCTAGAAGCACGGAAGGGGGCAGCTAAGGAACCTCTCCGTCTTCGAACAACCCTGCATCCACGAATGTATATATGGTGAAGGGTGATGCTTTTATATCGACTAGAGCGCATGACTATAGTAAACCAAGCACTTCTGAGAAGGGAAAAGAAGCCGAACTCCCATCTCTTCCTTTACAGATTAGGAAGACGTTGGGTGAAACAATGACATGCATCCCAAAAGGCACGTTCAAAAAAGATTCTCACAACCCAAATGCAAGGGCCGCCCATAACTATTCTGTGGTGGAAGATTTATCCCAAACCCCTTGTGCGATGTCCTCTTTGGAGGTCCTCCAAAGCTGCCCTTCCCAGAGGAAAGCCTTGTTAACCGCTTTAGGATCTACCGAGACTTGTAATCCGGGTACAATCATGTTGGATACAACCGACCTAAAACCTCGTCTGCCTCACCACGTAGTGTTTCAGATAGTAGTGGCTTATCCCACGAAAATGTTTACTCGGAATATCTTCCACACGATGGTTGATGAGGGAGCCTCGACATGCATTATGTTGTTGGCATGTTGGAAGGCCATTGGCCAACCCGTTTTGTCTCCGTCACCTACTCTCCTCACTGCTTTCGACGGTCATTCGTTCTGACCACATGGTATCATTCCCTCTTTCCTCGTGCAGTTAGGAGGGAAGACTGTGTGTGTCGAGGTAGAGGTAGTCGATGCGCCCCTCGACTATAACCTCGTGTTAGGAAGGAGTTGGACTTATGCCATGCAAGTTGTGGTTGCTACAGTTTTCTGGGTCTTGTTGTTTCCACACGAGGGCCGGATAATGACCATCGATCAATTGTCTTTCTCCAGACCTGACCCTTCATTGGGGGCATCCACGGTCCCGATGATTGATAATCCTCAATCAGGTGTAGTCAATGTAGGGGTTGGTTTGTGCCCATCTTTGATGGGTACCTTCGATTACCTGCCCCCTCAAGGCGATATCAAGTTTATATCCAGTCACCATAAGGTTGAGATTTTTCAAGTTTCGTCATTCCGCACGACTTGCTTTGACGATCCGTGGATACTTCCTTCCCCATCGATCACGATGGATGGGACAGGGCACCCAGGCATGTCCATACCCTTGTCCGCAGCTGAAGTAGAATACTCTTTAGTCCAGCAAGCTTCAGCCAACACTGATCCAACTCTTGCACAAGAGTTCGATCCACTTATAGAGCCTATTTGGGCTCAGGGTTCTCTCGCTGACACCGATTCATTAGACTTAGTCTTACCCTCCGATGAAGCTATAATTGAGGCAATGACTAGTTTGGACAAACCCTGGGAAGATCTTCATCACCGATCATACTTCCTCCCAGAGTTAAGCAGAATCGAAGCCGAAGAATTCACCTTGACTATGACGGGAGATGGGTCTTGTCCTATTAATCTTTTAGCTACACACGAGGTTTATGTTAAGGGTAATACGACAACTATCACTGAAACCTTACTGATCAATATCTCCCGAAACCCTGGTGTCGTGGAGAATGTTTTCGTCGGAGCTAACTGCTCCCCCAGAGAGATTCAAATCTACATAGATTTTTTTAAATAATTCTGCAACGTTTTTGCCTGGTCTTACAAGGAAATGCCAAGCATCGATCCAAAAATAGTTGAACACGAAATCACAACTTATCCAAATGCCAAGCCTGCCCGGTAGAAGCTTCATCCAGTTAACCCCAAGAAAGTAGTAGCCATTAAGGTTGAGGTTGAGAAACTACTAAAAGTTGGTTTTATCTATCCTATCCATTTGACCCAATGGGTGTCAAATCCCATGCCAGTCAATAAAAAACAAGGCACAATTCGTGTATGTACATACTTTCGTGATTTGAACAAGGCCTGCCCCAAAGATAATTTTCCCACACCATTCATTGATCAGATAATTGATGAATGTGCGGGTTGCGAGGCCTTCTCTTTCATGGACGGTTTTTCAGGATATAACCAAATACAAATCAAACCCGAAGACCAGCACAAAACAACATTCATTTGTCCATGGGGTACATTCACGTATCATAAGATGCCTTTTGGTCTCAAAAATGATGGAGCCACCTTTCAGCGGGCCATGTCTTTTGCTTTCTATGACCTCAAGCATATAGTCGAGGACTATTTAGATGATTTAGCATCTCGATCTCGCAAGAGAACGGATCATCCCACACACCTCTGACTTATCTTTGAGCATTGTCGCTACTTCCGGATTCGCTTGAATCCAAACAAATGCAGCTTTTGCGTAACATTAGTATGTTTGTTAGGTTTCATAGTGTCAACAACAGGGATCATGGTCGATCCTCTCAAGGTTGAGGCAATAATTCAGTTGCCCCCCCCACGCACAATCCTTCAACTTCAGAGTCTACAGGGCAAGGCGAATTTTTTAAGACGCTTCATCACTAACTATGCCGAGATCACCAAGGGCTTTATGTGCTTTCTTAAGAAAGATGTTCCTTTTTATTGGGACGATGTCGCTCAACGCTCTTTCGCCGCATTGAAACATGCACTCACAACTGCCCCTCTGCTCCGACCACCTAACTATAACAAGGATTTCTTATTATATCTGGCTGTAGCAGAGTCAACCATTGGCATGGTCTTAGTTCAGGAAGATGACTTGTTCTCAGAATATGTCATCTATTACTTGAGCCGAGGCCTTGTAGGACCGAAACTCAATTATTCTCATATTGAAAAACTTGCGTTGGCAGTAGCCCATGCTGTTCAACGGTTCTGTCGTTATGTTCTGTTTCGCAAGATCACTGTCATTGCTGTCGTGAATCCATTTCAATACATGTTGACACGACGAGTAATAGGCGGCAAGATCAGTAGATGGATAGTCATCCTCCAGGAGTTTGACTTAGATTTTGTTTCAACGAAATCCAAAAAGTCACTGGTCTTCGCAGAACTTATTTCGGAACTTCCGGTTGAGTCAGGTGATCTTGTGCCCGAAGAGTCGTCTATCAGAGGAGATATGTTTTTGATCACCTCTTCAGATCCCTGGTATGGAGATATACTTATCTATCTCCAGACTTTGAAGTTCCCCACCTCTGCTTCTCGTGATGAGCGTCGATGCATACGCCATCAGGCTAAGAATTATCTCATACTCGATGATACATTGTATCGAAGAGGTGTAGATTGTATCCTACGATGATGTGCCACTCACGAAGAAGCAGTTATCGTGCTTAACGATTGCCATACCAGAGCCTGTGGTGGTCATTTGTCTGGGTTGGCAACAGCCCAAAAGATTCTACGAGCAGGTTACTTTTGGCCGACACTTATCAAAGATTGTATCAAATCGATCAAGAAGTGCCACCCATGCCAAATCTTCTCTTGAAAGATGAGGGCACATCCCGCTCCCATGTTTCCTATCATCACAGTTGGTCCCTTCACCAAGTGGGGGATTGATTACACTACATGTAACCCTCCTTCAGCAAGGGGGCACCGCTATATCATCGTAGTTGTAGACTACTTCACAAAGTGGGTTGAAGCTATGCCAACGTTTAAAGATGATGGAGAGACTGCAACTCTCTTTTTATTCAACTAGATAATAGCAAGGTTCGACATCCCAAGGGAGATTGTCACTGATCATGGCAGTCACTTTCAAAACCAGATGATGACCGAGTTAATGTCAAAACTTGGGTTGCGGCAGGAACATTCGTCACCCTACTACCCCCAAGCAAATGATCAGGTGGAAGCTGTGAACAAGACTCTTAAGACCATTCTACAGTGAACGATCAGCTCAGCCAAGTCAAATTGGCATTTGATGTTATACTCAACATTATGGGCTTACCGAACATCTATTAAGACTACAACCGGTTTCTCACCTTTCTAACTCGTTTACGGGCTGGAGGCAGTCTTGCCTATCGAATGTCAAATCTCGTCTCTAAAGTTGGCAGTACAATTATTGCCAGACACTTCTCCACTTGAAGAACAGTTAGTATACCTCGAGCAGCTTAATGAGCAGCATCGTGATGCGGCCCTGGCCAACGAAGCTCACAAACATAAGGTCAAGTGTCAGTACGATAGGTCTGTTCATCCTTGGATTTTCTTTGAGGGCGACCTTGTCTTGGTCTATGACCAAGATAAGGACCCCCTGGGGGCAGGAAAATTCAAACCCATGTGGTTCAGACCTTTCATCATAAAAGAGGTTTTAAAAAAGGATGCTTATCGTTTGGTTAAATTTGAAGGGAATGCTTTGGCGAAGCCTAGAAATGGGCTCTACCTCAAGAAGTATTACTCATAGGCAGGTCACCATGGGTAACTTTTTGTAACATATGTATAGTCTTTGTACTATTACTTTCTAGTTTCTTGTAGTGTTATGGACGTGTTGTGATGTTATCTTTTGTCACTGTGGCAGATGTCAAGTGATTCTGAGGTGTTCATTGGGTATGCAGATGGTTCTAGCCGACACACTCGGAGGCTTGCCTCCGCAGCTTGGGTAATCTTTACACCTCAAGGCCAGTTATTATCTTCCAGAGGTATATGCTTAGGTGACACCACAAACAATGTTGCCGAGTATAGTGTAGTTATTGAGTTGCTTCGTGATGCTTTGTCATTTGGTATCTCTCATCTCCAGGTCTATCTCGACGCTCAGTTGGTTGTGTCTTAGTTAAATAGAGTATACCAGGTTCATGATCCGACTTTACACCGACGATTCCTTAGGGTACGTCTCTTAGAACGAAACTTTGATTATATTACATATTTTCATGTTCCTAGGAGATTAAACCAAGTTACAGATACTCTAGCTAATCAAATTTTAGATTGGCATCTTGCACACATATGAAAGAACATTCACATAAACATGCAAATACATTTTTTGCACACATGATCCGTAAGACACAAAAGACATAAAAAACCATATATAATATCATAAAGTAACTAGAGTACATAGATGGACGCAAGCGCCTCAAAAATATGACCAATAACGAGTCATGGGGCTTATGCCCTCAAAAAATATATACAAGTAGTGCTCGTGGCATGTAAAATGTCTAGCTAAGGTCAGGGCCTGTGGACCCTGTTATACTGATCCACAACATTGGCTAAACGTCGAAACAACCAGACCCACGTCTGTGGTGCCCCCACTACATGAGGCTGCATAGATGGTGCCAGGTCCTCAAACTCTGCCATAAGGACCGTGCGAGTGAGCGCAGTAAAGTTCTCCTCGACTCGTCTCAATACCCTCTTAGCCTCCTCGGCTGGAAGATCTCCTGCTATTGCTGGTCCCCCTGCGGCGGCAGGTGCGGCCCCTGGCCGAGGACGACGCCTGTTCCTCGCATAGTCAGCCGGTCACACTTGTCCCACATCTGCACACAACGAACACATATCCATCAAACACTCTGGTATAACAAAAGAAAAATGATATATATAACAAAAACAACATAAAAATTACATATGTTCAACAAAAAGAAAAATAAAAATAAAAAAATGAAGGGGACTTACCCATCTCTCCTCGCTCCTCACCAGGAGGTACGGGTATCTCAGGATCCCTCGAAAAATCAATCCCTGCATATGGGTAATCCTCGATAACTGGGATCTGTCACGACAGCCGGGCAAAGAAATCATCATCGAAGGACTCATTAGTCCTTCCACCACCCTGTCGTGGTAGCAATACTGCCCATCTACACATAGCAAGAAGAGAGACCTAATGTCCTCGTACCACTACTCGAGGACTAAAACTCAGAACTCTCTCAAAGAAGAACAAGCACAAGACGGTCTCGAACCCAAAGTTCCTCTGTGTCCGCAAATGACAATTTGTCAACTGCCTCTTCATACACTCAAGCAATGTGGTACTCCAATAAAAAAATTGTGCATTTAAGCACTGGACTGCACAGTTCATCTGTGCACGGGATGCCTGATGTAGAGCCCCAGAACCAGTGATTCGCCCAATAAGCAACACTATCGCCTGTAGCGATAAGTCGGTAATCTTTCTTATGGGCACCTGCGAGCTTGAGCGGTCTGTATCATCCGCACAGTAAAGACCTATCAATTCCGCTATGTTATGCGGCCTCGAAGGAAAAGTCTGGAAGTTGACTGGTTCCCCTCTTCGAGAGAGGCCAGTCAAAAAATAAATTTCCTCGGTTGAGGGCACCAGTAACTGCCCCTCTAACATGAATGCCTCTGCATCCGGATGCCAGTAGTCAACCAAGGCATTCAGTAGCCTAGGTTGTGCCCGCATAAAAGGACATAGGAAAAGCTTGAGTAACCCACATTGCATCAAAGCAGCCACAACATTGGGGTTTTCCCCGACCAACTCACTAACCTCTTCATGCTCTCTTTCTCTCCAGTGGACATACATCCTGCAAAACACCAAGGTTCAAGAGGGTTAACCCTTGATTTTTAAGCCTTTTTCATTCAATAAGGGGGTCCACGCGGGCTGTAATAGTGACAATCACATGTACACGCATGCAGAGTTTACTCTGCCCAAATGTACACACGGCCTGTCCTGAGACAACCTGCGTAGACCTAGGGCCGACCTTTTGAAGGTCGACGCCCCCCAAAAAAATGAAACCTAAAGTAAAAAGAAAGACTTAAAATACAAGATAGGAGAGTTTGTACTTACTTGGTCCAGACAGAAGTTTGTTTCGTCCACTGTAGCTCCCAGAATCACTACTTTTATCAAAGGGGGTCTTTTGGCTC
>CBVK0100352513.1:0-20931 GCA_900067695.1 Picea abies
ACACAGGTTTTCAGAGGAGTTCATACACTGAGTTGGTCTTCATATTAGTTCAACCTTTCTTGTGTGAGGGACAAGGAGGAGTTGAAACAAGGGTGAAGGAGAATATCAATCATGACTCAAGGTATTTCAATGTTTGATGTACAATTTCTCCACTATTTAATATAGATCTACATGGTTTTCCCCTTTATATTCTTGTCTTTTCAGTTGTAAGTGATAGATATTTTCTTTCCTTCAATAGATTATATTATATATAGATTCATTTTTTTATTCCTAATGCTTGAAGAGGTTTTCATTTTGTATTTCTTGTCTCCTTGTGTGCATAAAATAGATTACAAGAGCTAGAGCTAGATATTCAAAGATGCATCAACAAGGAATACATGAAGACAACCACTAGAAAATAGGTATGTCATTCTATATCCTAGCATAAATAGGAATATATCTAATATATATAGGGAAATCGTTTTTTTGTCCATCCCACAATATGTCTTAGATCTTAGGTAGATTTGAGGGAGTGCTCACCTATATGCAGGAGATATTTCTTCATAACACTAGTGTCTCCTAAAGTCATTGCAACCATTGATAGAGACTATTTTGGAATTCCACTGATAATATTTCATAGTCATCCCTACTAGAATCACCATATAATACCATTTTCTTACAATATTCAAGCTTCCATCCATGTAACTCTTCTTCTTTTTTCAATGAAACCCTCAAATATATTCTTGAACCACCCTCTAAATTTGATATTAAGAATGTATGTGTCATCTTATGAGGGTTCCTACCTCATGATAAGGCTATATCAACAAAACCATTTGTTGGATCTATTTGGCAGGCTAGGATCCACTTAGGTGTCCAATAAAGGTTTGGTGTATGACAACACACGCAGCCCTCCCAACCCGTAGGTCAGAAGTCCATGCACACAGGATCTTTCCTCTTCCACTTGCCTGAAGAGATTCCGAAAATGACTCTCCTATTTCCCTTTCAGGAAATCTGCACCCACAAATACCTTCAAGAAATTCCCCCCTTTATACTTCAGGAGATCGGACTTTGCACTTTAGTGAATCCAGTGGTCAAGCACCTTGTCTCTCAATCTCTGAAAACCGAGAACAATCAACACTTGACCTTTTCTCTCTCTATTTCGGATTTCTCCTTATCGTGATTTCGGGGGTTGTGATGTCAAGCAACTCGTCTCCTCGACTTTCGAAACCCAATTTACCGAAACTCCGATGTGCTCACAAGGTTTACCTTTCAACAACCCTTCTTCCCATTGGGACTTTGGACTTCGCAATTTCACGAATCTAGATGCAAAGGTTCCGGGACTTCACTCCACGAAACCCCAAAATGGTCAATGGAATTGACTCCCTTGTCGATAGTGCGCCACCTATCCACCCTGCTGATTCTGTGGCCCACACAATCCTTTCACCCTTGGGACTTCACACTTCATGATTTTGTGAGTCCTGATGCAAATATTTTGGGACTTCAAACCCCAAAATAGAAAATCCACGGTTGAATCCCACGGACCTAGTCGGCTGGAATCTACGGTTCTACCTCTTCTGAGCTTTAACCTTTCGAAAAAACTCGTCATAACTCCCTTGCTCCTCTGTGAGATCTAACAGCTCATGAGACTTCACGAATTCTCCACAAAGAATTTTGACCGTCCGTCTCTTTCCTTCACAAGGACTTCTACAACTTTTTACCAAGTGGGTTTTCCCACGGTACACAACTGTCTGCGACCCAAACTTGCAATGCCTTCTCACGGTTCCAATGCACAAAATTCATGTGCTTCCTTTGATGAATATGGAGACTCTATCCCTTCTGAGCTTTCTCCAACTCCGAGTTTTGAAGAAGACTCCTACATGCACTCCTTGTGGCCAGTTCCTTAATTTCTAAGAGGAATTTAAATCCTTCGACTCTGTGCACTCCCTGCAACAGTAGCCCTTCAACAATTTCTCAGGTTTGCAACTCTGAGACTTTACTTGGCCTGCACACTCCTTGCATGGCTCTTGTGCCTGACTACACTTCTATGTGAATGAGAACAAAATCTACCCTATCTGAGATTTCAGAGACAAACCTCTGAACCCTTTGTCAACACACTCCTTGCAGACAATTCAACTGCGCTCCTTGTAAGAATTTTACTCACTCAAACAAAGAAACAATTGAAACTCATTTCTTACTCTTCCTCTCAGATTTCAAACATTCAACAAGAAATCATTAATACATAGAATAAAAGAAATTGCATGACAGAAAGAGTAAAGAATTCATGAGAATAACATTCGAAAATGCATACACAGAGAATATTTGAACACCATGAGTCTGAATCAAAGCCTTTTTGTATTAATCCAGAACTTATGTACATGGAATTCGTCTACACAACTCTCTGCTCCTTCTCTTCTATGCTCTTGCTAATGTTACAATAATACAAGTGAGGGTGTCTATATCCGTTTTCCCTCCAGTTCCTAAAACTATCTAATATAGGAATTCAATTCTACCTACTTACATTCATTAACATAAATTCCTTCACCTAACACAGACGAGAGCGAGACGCTCAAGGTATGTTTACAATATGGAAGTATGCCCTTCCTTAATTTCTACATTAAGTCTAGTGCATCCAACTTCAAAATGATTCAAATAATTTTATCATATGATAAAATGCGTTGGCGCCTACCCCACGCTCACTTGACGCTGGCGATGCTCCTGCATCATACTCCCTCGCTTGAAAATTTTCATGGGATCCTATCCATGAGCTCGCATATGGTGTGTCCATGCCTCTAGATCTCTGCTTCATTCTCCCAGCTGGCATATTCAACTAGATGGCCCTTCCACTTGACCAAATATTCAATGTATTTCTTTCGCCTGGTCTTCTTGCTAACCCTTTTGTCTAGTATGCGTTCCATCTACGACTTCTCTGCAAATGGCATCTGCTTCGTCCATTGGACCTCTGGCTGTTCATTTCCCATTCCTGCTTCCTCATCTTGGTATGGGTACAAGTCTAATATATTAAATATTGGAGAGATTTCGATCCCATCGAGTAATTCAATCTCGTAAGCATTCACCCCAAATTTCTTTAAGACCTTACATGTTCCGATTTTCTTCATCTTCAGTTTATTATATGTTCCTCTCGGGAACCTTTCCTTTCTCAAATGTGTGAGGATCAAATCACCAACTTCAAATTGAAGCTATCTTCTATGTTGATCTTCTCTGTGCTTATATTCCTGGCTTGAACTCTACAATCGCTCCTTCACCTGGCTATGAAGTTCCTTCATCGCTTCTGTGAAATCTTCTGCACTAGCGCTCCTAGTCATAGTTTGTTCTGAATCTCTCAGCTTAGAAATTACTCTCGGCTACATGCCATAGACAATCTGAAATGGACTCTGTCCCATGCTTCTGTTAACTGAGTCATTATAAGAAAACTCCGCCTGTGGTAATATGTTGTCCCACTGGCTATGGTGTTCTGTCACCAAGCTTCTCAGCAAGTCTCCCATACTTATGTTCACCACTTCTGTCTATCCATCCATTTGAGGATGATAAGCCAAACTAAACGGCAATTTAGTTCCCAACTTCTTCCATATGGTCCTCCAGAAGTGTCCTACGAACTTAGTGTCTCGATCCAAAACTATACTCCTTGGTAAGCCGTGAAGTCGAATGACTTCTTTGAAAAACAGATTCTCAATGTGAGTTGTGTCACTAGTCTTTTGACATGGAATGAAGTGTGCCATCTTGGAAAATCTATCCACCACCACAAAGATTGAGTCAAACCCTCTTTGTGTTCTTGGCAACCCCAATATGAAATTCATGCTGACTGCATCCCATGACTTCTCAGGTATGGGAAATGGTTGATAAAACCCTGCATTCTATCTTTTTCCCTTCAAATGCTAGCAAATTCTACATCTGTCCATGAACCTTTTGACGTCTTCTCTCATTCCTGGCCAAAAATATGACTCATTCAACTTTGCAAACGTATTGTCGTGACGAAAGTGATTGACCAATCCTCCACTGTGTTTCTCCTTCAGCAAATTCTCCCTCATGGAGCATTTTGGAATACAATGTTGATTACCTTTAAACAATAATCCTTCTTGGATCATGTACTCTATCCATTGGCTTCTATCTCTGAGAATTGGATTCTCAGTTGCTTCGTATGCCTCTTTAAAATCTAGATCATTTCTATACATGTCTCTGAGATCATCAAAACCCAACATTTTGACTCTGAACTCCTGCAATAGCAAACACTTCCTGCTCAAAGCATCAACAACTTTGTTAGCAGTACCAGAAATGTGTTTAATCACAAAAGTGAAATTTTGCATGTATTCAACCCATTTAACATGTCTTTGATTCGACTTTTCTTGTTGAGTCACAAATTGCAATGCATGATTATCACTGTATAAGACAAACTCCTTGGAAACCAAGTAATGTCTCCATTTCTTCAATGCCTGAATGATAGCATAAAACTCCTTGTCATACGTGGAGTATTTGACTTTGGATTCATTCAGCTTCTCACTAAAGTACACTATCGGCCTGTCATCTTGACTCAAGACTGCCCCTATTGCAAATCCACTTGCATCGCATTTCACTTGAAATGTCTTTTGGAAATTAGGCAACACCATAATTGGTAGTTCCATGATCTTCCTCTTCAACAGATTAAAACTCTTCTCAGCTTCTTCTGTCTAGTGAAAATATTTGTGTCTTTTCTTCACTGTATCCATCATCGGTGCACTAATTCCACTGAAATTTCTGATGAACTTTCAGTAGAAACTAGCCAATCCATGAAAACTTCTCACCTCAAAGGTATTCTTCAGTGATGGCCAATTCTTGATTACCTCCACCTTATCTGGATCCATCTTCAACTCATCTGCAGAAATGACAAACCCCAAATAAATGAGCTATGTCTTCATGAATGAAGACTTCTTCATGTTTATCAACAACTTCTCCTGCTGTAACTTCCTCATCATTGTAGCCAAATGTTTCAGATGCTCTGCCACTGTTTTACTGAAAATCAGTATGTCATCCAGATACATAATGAAAAATTTTCTGATGAACTCCCTTAGGACTTCGTTCATCAACCTCATGAAAGTACTCAGTGCCTTTGTTAACCCAAATGGCATAACAAGACATTCATACAAACCTTCGTTGGTTTTGAATGTTGTCTTCCATTCATCACCTTCTCTCATGCGGATTTGGTGATAACTGCTTTTCAAATCAATCTTCAAAAAAATTTTTGCTCCACTTAAGAAATCCATCAGATCATCCATCCTTGGCAATGGAAATCTATACCTGATGGTTATCTTATTGATCTCCCTTGAGTCAGTACACATCCTCCAGCCTCTATCTTTCTTTGGAATGAGTACTGTCGGAACAACGCACAGACTCAAGCTTTCCCTGACTAAACCTTTGTCCAACAAATCTTGGACTTGTCCTTTGACCTCTTCATTCTCCTGTGGCGTCAATCTGTATGCGACTTTGTTTGGAAAACTAGCTCCTGGTATGAGATCAATATGATGACTCACACTTCTGATCAGTGGTAACGAACGAGGTAGTTCGTCCACTACTATGTCAGTGAACTCTTCCATCAGTTCCTGAACCTCTTCTGGTAAATCATTTACCCTTGTGCTGGTTAAAACAATCTTTGGCTTCCTGACCACAATGAATTGTGGTTCCCCCTTCTTCTTGACCTTTGTAAGAAGTTCCTTCCCACTCATGAGAAGTACAGTGTTTCTTACTTTAGGTTTCACCTCCTTATCTTTGATTGGAAGAAACATGTGAGTTCTCCCATTCTTCTCTAGGGTGTATGTGTTCATTCTCCCGTCATGAATCACATTCCTATCATATTGCCACGGTCTACCCAACAATAGATGACAAACATCCATAGGAATAAAATCACATAATATCTTATCATTATATCCTCCTATCTTAAATTCAACTAAACATTGTTTAGTGACAGTTACCTGATGTCATTTTTGTAGCCACGAAACTTTTTATTGGCTTGGATGATCAATCGTCTCCAGTTCCATCTTTTCTACCATTTCTATTGAAATGAGATTGTCTGTGCTACCACTATCCACAATGACCTTGCATACCTTGTCCTTGGTCTTACAAGTAGTCCAAAAAAGTTTGGTTCTTTGGACTAAACTCTCCACCTCCTTCTCTGGTGTCAAAAGAGCTTTTCGCATCATCAACGATCTTCCACCTTCATAATCTTCTGCCTCAACATTTCGCCTCTGCGCTTCGGCGATGTGAGTCTCTCCACCTTCTTTATTTTTGTCTGGACACTCATAATACTTGTGCCCATTCTTTCCACATGTGAAGCATGTTATTAATCCACCTCTTCCTCTTCCTCTACCTCTGGTACGAGGAAAAATATTATTATCAGCATAATCTCCTCTTTGTTCGGTATGTTGCCCGCTCTGTTCAACATATTTCCCTCGCTGTGAGCTTCCACCTCTCTCAGTTCAAGTCTGAGGTTTCTTCCAGTCCTCCTTGGGCTTCTGACTTCTATCCTGGACAACTGATTTTTCCTTGGGTTGACTTCTACCTCGGCCTCTTTGACCCTACTTTCGGCTCAGCTTCTCTTCCACTTTTAAAGCCATCTGATAAGCATCTTCCACCGTTCAGATGGTCATCATGCTCATCTCATCCTGAATGTCGTATCTCATGCCATTCATGGACCTTGCAACTTTTTCATCATCGCTTTCTCGATGACCTAACCTGATGTTCAGCCTGTAGAATTCTTCAGTATATTCTTTCACTGTCATCAGCTTCTGTCTCAAATTTTGCATTCTTCAAAACAGAGTAATCTGGTAATCCCTGAGAATGAATTTCTCCTTCTTCTTCGCAATCATCCTATCCCAACTCTTGATTTTCTTCTTGCCTTTGCAGCGTCTTTCAGCTTGTAGTTCATCCCACCACAATGTTGCATGTCCTTTCAATCTTGTGACAGCATGTTTGACCTTCTTGTCTTCCTCGACATCTTCATTGTCAAAATAAGTGTCTAGAGCTCTAATCTAGTCTAGAATCTCTTTAGCATCCAGGTTTCCCTCATAAACTAGAATGTCCATTTTCTCTCTTGCACCCATTCTCGCAATAGCCCTAATCAAATGTTCGTTTGCTACATCTTCAGCTGCAACTTCTTCTTCTTCATGTCCAGTCTCATTTTCACTTTCAGAATCACTAAGATACCCAACACTGACTGTACACCTCTGTGTTGTCTCCATGTCTTCAAGTTTGGCATGTAAATCATGGATCTCTCTCTCCATGGCTGGATCAGGCATCTTCCTACCCCTTCTTCTTGGAATTTCCCTCTCCTCTGGTGGATCGAGTGTTTGCCTGTCCCTTCTTCTCAGTGGCATGGTGAATTATCCTTTTCCCTGCTGTAGAAATCAAAGAAACCTTTTTGTGCTCTGATACCAAATGACGACGTACGCAACCCTGCCAACCCGTAGGTCAGAAGTCCACGCACACAGGATCTTTCCTCTTCCACTGGCCTGAAGAGCTCCCAGAAATGGCTCTCCTATTTCCCTTTCGGGAAATCTGCACCCACAAATACCTTCGATAAATTCCCCCCTTTATACTTTAGGAGATCGGACTTCGCACTTTCATCAATCCGGTGGTCAAGTGCCTTCTCTCTCAATCCATGAAAACCGAGAACAGTCAACACTTGACCTTTTCTCTCTCTATTTAAGATTTCTCCTTATCGCGATTTCAGGGGTTGTGATGTCAAGAAACTAATCTCCTCGACTTTCGAAACCTAATTTATCGAAACTCCGATGCACTCGCAAGGTTGACCTTTCAACAACCCTTCTTCCCATTGGGACTTTGAACTTCGCAATTTCGTGAATCCAGATGAAAAGATTCCTGGATTTCACTCCATGAAACCCCGAAATGGTCAATGAAATTGAATCCCTTGTCGATAGTGCACCACCTATCCACCCTGCTGATTCTGTGGCCCACACAATCCTTTCACCCTCAGGACTTCATGCTTCATGATTTCGCGAGTCCTGATGCAAAGATTTTAGGACTTCAAACCCCGAAATAGAAAATCCATGGTTGAATCCCATGGACCTGGTCGGTTGGAATCTATGGTTCTGCCTCTTCTGAGCTTGAACCTTTCGAAAACACTCACTGTAACTCCCCTGCTCCTCCGTGAGATCTAACGACTCATAGGACTTCACGAATTCTCCACATAGAATTCTGACCATCTTTCTCTTTCCTTCACAAGGACTTCTGCAACTTTTTACCAAGTGGGTTTTCCCACGGTACAAAATTGTCTGCGACCCAAACTTGCAATGCCTTCTCATGGTTCCAATGCACAAACTTCCCGTGTTTTCTTCGATGACTGTGTTGACTCTGTCCCTTCTGAGCTTTCTCCAAATCTGAGTATTGAAGAAGACTCCTGCACACACTCCTTGCGGCCAATTCCTTAAGTACTCTGAGGAATTTAAATCCTTCAACTCTGCGCACTCCCTGTAGCAGTAGCCCTTCAACAATTTCTCAGGTTCGCAACTTTGAGACTTTACTTGGCCTGCGCACTCCTTGCACGGCTCTTGTGCCTGACTGCACTTCTGTGTGAATGAGAACAAAAGCTACCCTATCTGATATTTTAGAGATAAACCTCTGAACCCTTTGTCAACGCACTCCTTGCAGACAATTCAACTGCACTCCTTGCAGGAATTTTACTCACTCAGATAGAGAAACAATTGAAACTCATTTCTTACTCTTCCTCTCAGATTTCAAACATTCAACAAGAAATCATTCATACATAGCATAAAAGAAATTGCATGATAGAAAGAGTAAAGCATTCATGAGCATAACATTCGAAAACGCATACATAGAGAATATTTGAACACCATGAGTCTGAATCAAAGCCTTTTTGTATTAATACAAAACTTTTGTACATGGAATTCATCTACACAACTCTCTGCTCCTTCTCTTCTATGCTCTTGCTAATGTTACAATAATACAAGTGAGGGTGTCTATATCCGTTTTCCCTCCGGTTCCTAAAACTGTCTAATCTAGGAATTCAATTCTACCTACTTACATTCATTAACATAAATGCCTTCACCTAACATAGACAAGAGCGATACACTCAAGGTCTATTTACAATATGGAAGTACGCCCTTCCTTAATTTCTACATTAAGTCTGGCGCATCCAACTTCAAAATGATTCAAATAATTTTATCATATGCTAAAATGTGTTGGCGCCTGCCCCAGGCTCGCTTGACCTTGGTGATGCTCCTACATCAATGTAGTTTAGTGTTGGTATTTTCAATCCCTATGAAGAGAAAGTCTCACCCAAAGCACATGCCATGACTAAATATAGGGAGTTAGATTTTTTGTTAATTTTTTTACTATTATTCCTTAACTATCATTCCTAATAGATCCCATTCTAGTGATATACAACTCTTTAACATGCATAACATATTTTTATTCATAGCACACAACAAATCTACCATAATTGAGAGTAAACATAACTACTTTCAATCCATCATCCATATAAACACGAAAGTCAAAATATGAACAATAGGAGGTTTTCTATTACTCAATTCCACTATACATATCAAATACATCATTCTTTTGGAAACAAGATTACGGGCTAATCAAAATAGTAGTAGCATCAAAATAACACAACTATATCACATAACAACAAAAACCAATACTATCCATAACTTGGAGAGATTGCTTATGCATTTCATCTTAGTGGTTGTATTTGACTCTACGAAAGAACTAATTTAAATAACTTATTCAACTACATAAATGAATTCCATTACATCGACATTAAAATTATCCAAACTAAGAGGTAAAATAAGGTTTCCCCTTGATCTCCTTGATCTTCCACGCATTTGACTTTATTCTTATTTTAATTCGACATGGCATAGCTAGGATTGTCTAAGTTTTGGGTTGTCTTTCTTGTTCCAGATTGTGCATATTTCGAAAATGAAGGTCCCAATAATCCCCAGAGACATCTATTGACTCACCCTTGATTCAAATATAATACTCTTCACCTATTCCTTTCTCTTGTCCATACCCTTCAAATCAAGGGGTCAACAATGGATTCATGATGCTAGTTACATTTAATTATAGACTTGACACACAATACCTCCTGAAAATGTAACATGAAATGGATAAGGAAAAACTAATACCATATGATGAGAGATAGAATGCAATGAGAAAATACCACACTTTCCAAGAATAATGGTACATATCCTTACAAGGTACCTATCCAATATTGTTTCTTTATGTGAGGGAAACTTTCCTTTACCAAACTATTCATTCATCTATATTTGGATCTATAAGTCAAGGGTGTTGGATAGTTGAGATGAAAAGTAAATAACATTCATAGAGTAATTGGGTTATCCACAAACTAAAGGATTGTGATTTTTTTTTAGCATTTGTTGCAAAATAATGTCCTATTCTTTTCACATAGGATTATCCTATTTGGCCTATCAAGTCATCATTATAGGAAATTTTGGAAACAATATGTGTTCCTAATAGAGAAATATTTTATGGGATAAAACTTCAATTACCATATTTTGAGGGGGGAAATAGGAACATTATTTTCACATATTTAATTATACATCAAAAAAGTACCCACACTTCATAATTTTAGTGAACCTACAATGAGATAAAATGAAAATATGTTTCAGTCTTTCCTCTCCAAAATAATTAACATACACCTTGATTGAAATTTAGATAATTTATATTAGCTCTTATACTGTGACATGGATGGTGACCAATGCCTTCTATGTTATCATTTTTTTCACAAAACTTAAACCATAATGTAAGTGAGGAGATTATGGGATCCTCACTACCAAGGAAAGACATTGTGCTACTTACATATACCACTAGTTTAGCAAGTGGTAACAAGGACCAATACTCTCCAAAAGTTTGTTTCAAAGGTATATCACAAAGTAATTACCCCAATACTCCTTACATCGATGTTTTTTTTTATTTTGAATATGAGATTTTATGTAAAACATTTCATGTGGGATCCATGATGGGTATCTTTATTAGGATGGTGCCTTCTAGGATAGTTGTCCTAGGATGGATCAATGATATGTAGGAGTCATAAGGTGATCATGACACCCACACCCAAAAACAATTTAGTGGATAATATTGTTTCAATTTTATGTCTCATATACTCATATGGAGATATTACATCGATGTCCTTGGGTTTGTAATAATTCCCTAGTGATATGAAAATGGGGGCTGACTTGTTTTTCTATGCAAGCACCCTCTACTCCATTAAAATAAACTTCAGGACCTTGCTCAATGTCTTAGTTGTGCAAGAGAAATTATGTGTCAAGTTTATGCATCTTTGAGGTGTTTATGTGTGAGGTTTTTAAAAGGTTAAATATGTTTCTTAAATAAATACGATAGCAAATATAAGTTGCAGAAAGTAATAACCAACAAACACTCACAATAGAAACAAGATTATAAAGGAGTTCACCCCCAACTGGGCTACATCTCCTTGAGCCTCCATCAATGGAATAGGCTCTCTGAGATTAGTTTTTCAAAGATTATTTTACAATATGATACTCAACTCCAATGGATTTACTAACTGTACCATTGGGTTCAAAATACATAAAAACCCCAAAAATGACTATTGGATCTCTGAAAACGGACCATGGCTCATCCGGGCATGACCTCTTCTACTGGTGGCCTTGAGTTTCCCTAAGCTTCCTTGTGGAAAAAACACTTGTAAAAGTCCTCAAATGGATCTGAAACCTGTACCAATGTGTTTAGATAATAACAATTAGTCAAAAATGACTATCCTGTCACAGAAAATAGACTTGGGCTCATCTGAGCATGACCTCCTTCAATGGTGGCCCTAAGCTCCCTAGAGCTCCTGAAACTTCAAGGTAGAAAAACATGAAAAATAAGTCTCCAAATGGATTTGAAAACTATTCCAATGGATTCAAAACATCCAAAAACCCCTAGCTGGGATTTTGTAGCACCTCATTTGGCCAAAAAATGAAGAAGATAGGTCTCCTGCCATTTTCCTCCTTCAAGCTTGTTGTTTCTGGTTCGCCAAATCACACTCCTGTGTGAGTAACTTGGCTTATGGGAATTTCCCATGCCTAAACCCAGCACATGCATGCATTCCCACAAAAAGCGTGAATTTTTTTCACCGTTAGCAAACTTATCCCCCGAATCACGAAGGTGTTGGGCGCATGGGGGCCATGTGTCCACGTCCCAATGCATAAAAAGGCTCCTTTACAATGGTCAAGTAAGGACGTGCCAAGTGTCAGTGCGTGGAGCTGTCCATTTGAAAAATGGTGGGCGAGTGGGTTAAAAATCGTTTAAACTCCTATGCGAATATATGTGGTCGTGGTCGTATGGATAAGTGTAATAAACCGGGGGTTGGGACTAATCCCTAGCCCGAATGTGCCCAAACTATACACACATTTGACTTTATATATATCTTAACTCATATATATTATAAGTACTACCATGTGGTGTGCCGGTTGGGCAGCCTTTGCCAAAATGTTCGACTCCCATGGACTCCACTTAAAAATTTTAACTACAAACCCATGGTGCCATGTGGCAGCCCACATCTAGGCCACGTGGCACCACACCATTTGACAAAAATATGCCATGTGTCCAACAATGATTCACCCACGTGTCTTGTCAAATAAATTCTTTCCAACTTAGAACTTGCCACATCACCACTTCCCACGTCATCATATGACATGTTAGCACTGCCACGTGTGAGGTACGACCCTGCCACATCATCACCTATACGGACTGTACAGTCAACATTTTTTTTGCCTGTTTGGAAAATTGAATAGAATGCGATATCTCTCTCATCTGATGTCCGTTTGACCCCGTTTGAAGTGCATTGGGTTCGTGACGACGAGGCCTACACACCTTATTGTTTTGAATCAATTCTAAACACTTTTATTTTTGGGCTAAAATTTGACCCCTAGTCCAGATTCTGATCACCTAGTCTCTTTTTTCTATCATTTTGAGTTTTGGATTAATTATCAAGACACTCAATTGCCTTGTGATTTATAGGTCTCTCAATGGAATTATGGTTAGAAAAAGATAATATATTTTTTCCTTTAGATATTTGCCTCTATCATGAACCTGGATTGTTCTTTAACCCTATATCGCAACATGAATTTTTCATTAACACGAACCATCCAAAGGACCTTAAGGAATTTATTCTCATTTGGGTGGTGGATAGGGTGTGTGACAACCAATGAGACATATCAATCTTTCTAACTTTGTATTTTGATGTCAAATCATATATCACCATATTGTTTACTATCCTTTGATATCTCATGTCAATATTACAATGGCTCAACCCATGCAAACACCTCAAGATCCTAAATATTCCCATGAAGTGGTTGTAGGTGGAGATGGTTGGAATGTTATAGGGAAAATATACCAATGTATACACAACCAAAACTCTCACTAAGTGGGTGCAATTAAATGATAGATAGAGGGATAGACAATGAATTTATTTCACCCAATATTAACATGATTTTTCAAAAGTAAATGAAAGAAGAAATAAGGAACATAATCAATTCTATATGGTTGTCCAAAGTATCCAATGATTTTCACTCAATCTTGATATAGCTCCATTTCTTCACCAAACAACCTATGCAATGATCCAACAAGAAATACCTTTCTCATTATTTCATAAAACAATAAATGGAAACTTGTGTTGATTAAGGTTGGTTGTCATTGATGTCAACCCTTGAAGAAAGTTCAGTAGCGAATTTCGGTAGCATAAAGGTTTGGGTAATGGACCCAATTTTGTTTCATGTATAATGGTATGCATTTTAATATATTTTAAGGTAATACTATTCTATATGGATAGTACATTTCATTCCATTTCCGGTGGTATGTGGCACGTCACATAACTCCTCACGGTTAGAGAGTTATGGCCATGAAAAGTTGGAGAACCCATGTTTGGTTAATGGACCCAAGTTTGTCTGATGGATAATGGTATGAGTTTTGATATATTTCAAGGTAACACTATTATATATGTATATTACATGTCATTCCATTGCTTTTGGCATGTGTAACGTCAAATAACTCCTCACGGTTTGAGAGTTATGGCCTTACGAAGTTGGAGGACCCTTATGTCATCTAGAAGCCCCAAAAGGTCAAAGTAGTCAAAGTGGTTTAAGATATTTTAGAAGGTAAACGATAAAGATAAGTTATGAGCGTACTATAATTCAAATTGAATACAAAACAAATTATTTAAATAATAAATTTAATGGAGAAATTAGAAGTGGGTTAACCCTAAAATAAGGGAAGTGGGCAAAGTGACCTAGAAGATGCTTCTAAGGAAGCTACTTGGAGAGTATAAACAAGAGGCAAGGCTCTCTCATTTTACATAAAACTTGAGAATATTGAATATCTATAGATGACTGAGGTAACCAAAGGATATCTAAGCCAAATTTCAGAGGGAAGGTGAAGAAAAGAAGGCCGAAATTCAAGGGAGGATAAATTCTCTTGATGATGCTTTCTAAGGTATGTTAATTATAGGTCATCTCGCCATTTTCACAATAACTTTTTTTCTAGAATGATTCAGACCGTAAATTTGATAGGCCATTGAGGAAACATATCCAAGTATCTGTGGTAAATATTTCAGCTTGTGGGTCGTTGAATTTTTGGAGTTACACTCCATAGAAAATAGGGTTTGTGGCTAGTCCTGAAACTAGTCTAAAACCAATGTTTCAGGTAAAAACATCATAACTTCTTCATAACAGATCCAAATTCAGTAATAAAAAATGTTTTAGTTAGATTATAGTCTACATTATTCTATTTAACAGTTTCATATCAATCCAACAAATATTTCGTGTGGGGAACGCTCTACAAGGTCGCTCTCTAGAATAAGACGAAATTCAACAAGGTATGCCATTTTTGCTATAAGTCCTTTTCTGAGAGGTTCCAAGTAGTGAAATTTGGAGGAATTGAATAAAAAAAAACTAAAGAATATTGTGTACTATTTTCAGATCTTTATTCATTACAGGTACATAGTTATGATTATTTCAAGTTAGGGTTGTTGACTAATCCCAAACTAGTCATGAGAGACTAAAGAAAAGTTTGATGAAAATGTTAGTCTCTTCTTGTGAAATTTAAGGAAGGTTTGTAGGTATGTGATCATATACACCAGGTCTATTACAAAGTTAAAAATCATATTTGGATGATGAAATTGATGAGGGATTTTGGTTAAGGTACATGTTGGGTACATGGTTGAGACAAGTAATTGATGAGTTGTCACATTCATGAGGTGTATAGTTGTTGATGTTGGTACATATTGATGAGTCATAGTTGATGAGTAGTTGACACATGATTGGTACAGATTGGGTACATGGTTGGATGAACTTGTTTATGGTATAGGTTGATTACAGGTTATTTGGTACAGGTTGGTGCATGGTTGATGCACTTGTTTATGGTACATATTGATTACAAGTTGAGGTACAGGTTGATGCATGGTTCGGGTTTATTGGTATAGGTTTATAGTGGTATATTTCATAGTGATAGTGTGACATTGGTTCCATCATTCTACTTCTACTTCAGGGCGGTTGGACGGGGCAAGGACAGGCGGTTGTAGCCACCTTCCGGTTGTAGCTGGAGAACATAGGGGGTTGTAGCCTCCTTTTGGCTGTAACCATAGAATAGGGGATTTGGAGCTTCCCTCAGGTTGCAGCCTGAGAAACAAGGGGGTTGAAGCCTCCTTCCAATTGCAGCTAGAAAACAAAGGAAGTTGAAAGGAAGTTGGTGCTTCCAATGAATGTAATTCTTCAAGACATATAAGAAAAAACATTATGTGGTTTTCTCCTGCTTTGGGTTTCCACATAAAACACTGGTGTACTGTGTATGTGTATGATTGTTCATTTGTTCATTTCTTATTTAATCTGCAGTTATTGGATGATAATTCTACATTGATATAACACTTGTATTATATGGTTAAAAAGGATTAAATTTATCTATTTCTGATTCACCCCCCCCTCTCAGTAATCCAACAATTGGTATCAGAGCAGGTTCCTTCAGAAATTAGTTTAACCATTGAAAGGTAGATCATGGAGAGCAAAAACTTGTATAAAAATGGAATACCACAGTTCAATGGATAGAAGTATGTATTTTGGAGCATAAGGATGAAAACATATATATAGGCACAGGGATTTGAAACTTGGCAATCAATTGTAGATGGATACACAACACCAGCAGTTACGCCAAGAAATGACAAAGCAGTGAAACTCGGTTAGAATAATTCCAAAGCCAAAAATGCACTTTTAAATGGTCTTAGTGAAATGGTATTCACCAAAGTTGCACATTGTAAATACGCTAAAGAGATTTGGGACAAAATTCAAAATATTTATGAAGGAGATTCAAAAGTCAAAGAAGAAAAGCTTCAAACTTACAGAGGTTAGTTCAAACAACTTAAGATGAAGGAAGATGAGAATATTGAAGATTACTTTTTACGAGTTGATGAAACAGTAAATGAAATCATAGGATTGGGAGAAGAAATCAAAGAATCTGTAGTTGTTCAAAAAGTACTAAGATCTCTTCCTATGAGATTTGACCCTAAGATATCAGGACTAGAAGAAAGATCAGATATAAAATCAATAAGCATGGATGAATTACATGGTATATTCACAACATATGAAATGAGAAATGAACAACAAAATCCATATATAAAAGAAGCATCCTTCAAAGCATCCAAAAGTCAAAGCAAAAGGGAAGTAAAAAAGAAGAACATAGAAGCAACAGTGACGTCTCGGAAGATGATGAAGAAGTGGCCAACTTTGTCAAAAGACTGAATAGGGGAACCAACGATAGCTATAGAGGTAAGCTTCCTTCAATTTGTTTTAATTGTGATGGTATTGGTCATTTTTCTAACAAATTTCCTTATAAGAAAAAGAGAAATGATGAAGGTTACTCAAAAGGCAAACAAGCATATAAAGGAAAAAGAACCACAAAGAAAGTTTTCAAGAAAATCTTATGCACCAAAGAATACATCTCATCATCAGATGAAGATGAAGTTAGTGACAGTGAAACAGAAAGAGTTTTATTCATGGAAGTAGAAAGCAAGATCACTATAGCAATGAAGAATGCACACTCGCTCTACAAGTTAAACAAAATAAACATGGTTGGTATGTTGACAGTGGGTGTTCAAAACACATGAAAAGTGATGGAGACAAGTTTCTTACATTACAAAAGGAAATAGATGGATCAATCTCCTTCAGAAATGATGATTCAACCAAAATCATTGGAAAAGGAACAGTCAGAATTGGGAACAAGAATACAAAGGTAGAAAATGTTCTACTAGTAGAAGATATGAAACATAATCTTCTAAGTGTGAGTCAAATGTGTCACCAAGGTCATAAAGTTACTTTTGATTCACAAAAGTGAAAGATAAGAAAAGAAGGTTCAAGAAAATTGATTGCTACAACTACGAGAACTTCAAGAAACATATATGTGTTAAGTGAAATTGGAAATGAAAAGTGTTGTCTAGGAAAGGAATATGAACTTTGTCTATGGCACAAAAGAATGGGTCACATACATTTTTATAACCTTGTCAAAGTCATCAAAAGAGAAGCAGTTAGAGAAATACCCCAGATCACGAAACCAACCAAAAATTTATGTAAGCATTGTCAACAAGGAAAGAAAACAAAGACTAGGTTCAAATCAAAGGAATATTCAACGACAAGACCACTGGAAATTGTGCATACTGATATAGTTGGACCAACTACAAAAAAGGGATTAAAAGGTGAGAAATAATTTATGTTATTAGTTGATGATTATACAAGAATGACCACATTTTTCTTTCTCAAGAATAAGTGAGAAGCTTTTGAAAACTTCAAGATCTGCAAGGAAATGGTTGAAAATGAAATGGATTCAAAAATCAAATGCTTCAAATCTGATAATGGAGGAGAGCTCACTTCAAAGGAATTTATGGGCTACTGCAGCAATCATATAATAAAAAGGCAATTCTCCATTGCTAGAACACCTCAATAGAATGGAGTTGTTGAAATAAAGAACATGACAGTATAGGAAATGGCTCGAACAATGCTAATGGATTCCAAATTGACAGATATTTTTGGACACAGGCAGTGCATACAACAGTTCACATTCAAAACAGAGTAATGCTTAGAAACAACACTGAAAAAACTCCTTACGAGCTATGGAAAGGAAGACCAACAAATGTAAATCACGTCAGAGTTTTTGGAAGAAAATTCTACATCAAAAGAGAATATGGTAGAATGGGAAAGTTTGAATCTCGTGTGGACAAATGAGTACATGTTGGTTACTCAAGTACAAGAAAAGAATACAAGTGTTACAACTTGAGATTGAACAATTAAAGGAATAAGAAAATGAATCATTGGAACAAATTTACGAAGAAGAAACTAAAGATGAAAAAGAAGGGGAAGATGAAGAGGATTTGACAGAAACATAAGAGAAATTTCAACAAGTAACTCCAAAAACGCCTAGCAGACGAGTACAGAAGAATCATCCTTCAGATAATATTATCGAAAACAAAGATGCATGAGTTGAGACTAGAATAAGAATCTGTTCACTAGAACAAATGCACCTAGCACTCACATCTACGATTGAACCAACCTATTTTTTAGAGGCCAACAAGGATGAATTTTGGAACAAGGCCATGGATGAAGAATTGGATCAAATAGAGAAAAATGACACTTGGGAATTGGTTCCAATACTAAAGGATAAGAATGTGATCGACACAAAGTGGGTATACAAGAATAAATTGAATGAAGATGGACAGGTTACAAGGAACAAAGCTATATTGGTAGGTAAAGAATATGCATAGGTTGAAGGAATCGACTTTGAAGAGACATTTGCCCCAGTTTCCAGAATGGAAGCAATCTGATTGTTTTTAGCTTATGCATGCTCCAAAAATATTAAAGTGTATCAGATGGATGTAAAATCAACTTTTTTGAATGGGGAACTTGAGGAAGAAGTCTACATTGAACAACCAAATGGATTTCAGTTGTCAAAGAATGTTGATTATGTGTGTAAATTAAAGAAGGCCTTGTATGGTCTAAAACAGGCTCCTAGAGCATGGTACTCTAGACTGCATAAATATATACAATAGGCAGGGTTCAGAAAAGGAAGTGCAGACAAAAAAATCTACATCAAGTTAAGTCAAGATAGTATTTTATTGAAATTTATGTTGATGATATTATTTTTGGTAGTGATCATGACAGGTTAAGACAGACATTTGCAAAGGATATGCAGAATGAATTTGAAATGTCATTTCTTGGAGAACTATCCTTATTTTTTGGACTTCATATATGTCAAAGCAACCAAGAAATTTTTATTTCTCAAACCAAGTATATCAAAGAAATGATAAAGAGGTTTGGAATGGAAGATTGCAAACCAGTTATCCCATGAAAACCAGTTGCAAGTTAATAAAATATGATGATTCAAAGTCTACAGATCAGAGGAAATACATGTCAATGATTGGTAGCCTAATATATGTGACAGAATCCAGACCAGATGTAATGCAGACAGTTGGACAGGTGGCACAATTTCAAGTAGCACCAAGGGAATCACATGTGTTAGCAGTGAAGAGAATTTTTAGATATCTCAAAGGAACATAAGAGTTTGGATTATGGTATCCAAAAGGAAAGGATCTATCTATTATTGCCTACACAGATGCAGATTGGGAAGGTTGTATTGATAACCGATGAAGCACCAATGGAACAGTGTTCTACTTGGGTGAGTGTTTAGTATCATGGCTAAGAAAGAAACAATCATTAGTATCTCTAACTATAGTTGAGGCAGAGTATATTGCAGCAACAACATGTTGTACATAGGTTCTTTGGATGAAACAAACTATGACAGATATACAGGTTGAGTATGATGAGCCCATTCCAATCTATTATGATAATACAAGTGCCATCAGTATCTCAAAGAACTCAGTGATGCACTCCAAGATAAAGCACATTCCAATCAAGTATCACTTTCTACGGGAACAGGTTGCAGAAAATAACATCAAAGTTGAGTATGTGGGCACAAAATAACAAGTGGCAGACATCTTTACAAAACCACTTCCGCGGGAAGCCTTTGAATATTTTCTCTAGAGACTTGGAGTTATTTCTACTCCAAAATGAATGCTTTTTGAATGCTTATCTTATATGTATTAGATGTACACGAGGAAGCACCATAAGGGAATAGTTCATTCAGGGGGAGTAGCCCCAAATGGAAAGATACCTTTGCCATTGATGACAAAGGGGGAGAGATTTATTAGATGCAGAGGACATAGGCATGATTCTAGGGGGAGAAATGGTCACAAAGATGCAGAGGACAGAGGCATGGTTCTAGGGGGATCATGAGTGATATGACTTCAATATTGCATGAAATGATTTTAGTATTGCATCATAGTGTTTCCATCAATTCCAAAGGGGGATATTGTTTATTAAGGTTGGTTTTCATTGATGTCAAACCTTGAAGAAAGTCTGGTAGTGAATTCTAGTAGCACAATGGTTTGGGTAATGGACCCAAGGCTATTTCATGTATAATGGCATGAGTTTTAATATATTTGAAGGTAATACTATTATATATGGATATTACATGTCATTCCATTTCCGGTGGTATGTGGAACTCCACATAACTCCTCACGGTTAGAGGGTTATGGACATGAGAAGTTGGAGAACCCAGGTTTGGGTAATGGACCCAAGTTTGTTTGATGGATAATGGTATGATTTTTGATATATTTGTAGGTAATACTATTCTATATGGATAGTACATGTCATGCCATTTCTGGTGGTATGTGGAACGTCACATAACTCCTCATGGTTTGAGAGTTATGGCCTTACAAAGTTGGAGGACCCTCATATGTCATCTTATGTCATCTAGAAGCCCCAAAAGGTCAAAGTAGTCAAAGTGGTTTAATATATTTTAGAAGGTAAATAATAGAGTGAAGTGATGATTTTACTATAATTCAAATTGAAT